>PVJS01005564.1:0-63670 GCA_004027185.1 Glis glis
ATAGTCTGTATGTGTCTATTAGATCCATTTGGTCTATAGTTTTCTTTAGGTCTGAGCAATCTTTATTCATCTTTTGTCCGGAGGATCGATCTAGTGGCGTGAGTGGTGTGTTGAAGTCTCCCAATATTATTGTGTTTGGGTCTATTTGGGACCTGATGTCCCGAAGACTTTGTTTTATGAATGTGGGTGCACCCGCATTAAGCTCAAATTATATCATTGGCAGTAAATAATGACAATTATTTTCCTTGATGTGACATGTTTACTTCATTTATTTTGGAGACAATATCTTCCAAATAACCCAGGTCTGAATAATCATTATTTGTTGGTCACTCTTTCAAATAAAAGAGGTGGCTAGTTCAGCTCCCAACTCAATAATCTCATAAGTCCTGCTCATCATGAGGATTATTTTACTTCAATAGTAAAGAAGTGCTTTAGATATATTTCCTATTTTGTTACACAAGATATTAGAAATACATGGACTCAAAAGCCAAGATTTTACAAAACTAACAACATATACTGCTTTACCCAGGACCTTCTTAGTCAAAACTGGCTTTCTTTTTTTCTATGAATGGGTAACAATGAATAATATAACTTCTACTATAGTTTATCTCTTTTCCCTCATTTTATTCATGTTTGGGTGCAAGCAGTTTACCTAACACTGTTTCTGCATCTTCAGGAAAAATAGAAATACATTGAAAATGGCACATAACATCTTAGTATTGTTATGAAAAGTGTTTTGACTTCACGGACTCCCTAAAAAGGATTAACGGTAACTCAGGATGACTACACTGTGTTATACCAGAGGCAATATATAGCATAATGGTTAGAATATGGGGAGCTTAGAATTTTGGAGGAGACAAATTCTGACTTGACTACTGATTTTAAAAATGTAAATACCTTCTGGTCACTCCTAACTTATGAGATACAATAACTCTGACACTCTTGATTCATGGTAAGCAGGTGCATGATAAATTTTAACTGAACAGAATCTACTAATGAATAACTAAGGGCAAAATGATCTTATGTCTCTGTTATTGTTAGATATAAAATGTCCCCAGGAAGAACTCATGTATTAATGTTCACAGTTGATGTAATTAAGTCATGAGGATGGTACTTTCATCTGTAGATTAAATTTATTAAAATGGATTTATTGGGTGGTAACCTAGCAGATGGGGTATGGTTGGAGGAGGTGGGTCCCTGGGGATGTAGCCTTAGGGACTGTGTGTGTGTCTTCAATACCCTTGCTTGCTTGCTCTATTGCTTCTGTATCTATGATGTGAGAGCAAACCCTTGCTCCCTACCTCTCTCTACTTCCTGCCCCGCAGACCCAACCTGACATGGACTGAACCCTGAAATCTCCCAAAACTGTGAGCAAATAATTTTTTCTTCCTCTAAGTTGTGTGGTCAGGTTTTCTGGATCAGAGTAGTGAAAATGTTGACTGAGACCGTCTCTGTTGTCCATCATAAACCAAAAGGGTCCAATAGTCTAAAGAATGAGATGAAATACACTTCTTACATGATGGTTTTCTTGAGTCCTCACCTCCACCTCAAGCCATATATATTGTTCAGTACTTCCAAAGTATTCCCTATATGTTTCTATTTCAACAATTTTTTGCACTGTTTTGCTTTGATTCGGAGTTTTTATTTCCATGACTTAAGCAGAAGCTCCTTGTAACCAGAAAAGGTGGGTTTTTTGTTGTTGTTGTTGAGGGTTTTTTTTTTTTTTGTCTGTTTTACCTTACTATTTTCAATTCCAACCAAACTTTGGTGGAGTGGGCACATTCAATACATGGTGGCTGAATGAAAGATAGAATGAGAATGAAGAGTTGACCCTGCAATCTCTTTCTGATTCATTTTATGCCTAATATAAGAGTTAGGTCAGGAGGAAGATAGGATAGGTTTCTTTGTCTCTTAAAGACAAACTTTAATGTGGTGATAGGATTGGAATCTATTCTCCTGTTTGCAGAACACCTTTAGTACATACATAGGAATCTGAAAGAGCATTATTATTTTATTTTTTAATTTTTAAAATTTATCTATTTGGAGGCGTGGTGGTACACACTTGTAATCCCAGTTCTTGGGAGGCTGAGGCAGGAGATTCACAGGCCAGCCTCAGCTGGGTTCACGGCCAGCCTCCGCTATTTAGTGAGGCCCTCCGCAACTTAGTGAGACCTTGTTTTAAAATAAAGAATTAAAAGTAGAGCTGGGGATGTAGCTCGGAGGTAGAATGCCCCTGGGTTCAATCCCCAGTACTGCAAAAAAAAAAAAAAATTATCTATTTGTTTTTAGCTCTGTATATTGAACCCAGAGACATACTACCTCCAAGCTGTACCCCCAGCCCTTTTTATTTTTTAAAATTTTGAAACAGGGTCTCACTAAATTGCTGAGAACCTTGCTAAGTTGCTGAGGCTGTCTTCAAACCTGCGATCCTCCTGTCTCAGCCTCCCAAGTACTGGCATTACAGGTGTGCGCCACCACACCCGGCTTTAGTGCTTTTTAAAATCACATATTTTAACTTTTGCCAAAGATTAAACAAGATAATTCGATACACAGCGTCTTCCTAGAGAAAGAGCCAAACATCCAGTGAGAAATTAAAATCACTTCTACTTGTCACCGTTTTCCAAAAGAATAACTACTTTGTTTTTTTTTTCTGTTTCAAAGAAAACATGAAATTTTTAAAGGAAACAATCTGAAATTCTCCTCTGAGATCCAAAGAGTAAGAAATGTTCTATGTGCTATTTTGATTCATCCTTTGGTGTCAGTTGGGTCGCCATCGTAACAATAGCAGTGATCTAAAAGGAGAAAATTCAGGTCTTTAAGGGCCTATATGAAAGTGTTTTTTACAGGAAATTATGCCCAGTGGAGGTGGAGGTGAAGAGGTGCATCTTCCTTGCTATTGCAATAAAGCATAGGGTGACTAAGCATCCAAACTGCAGGGGTTTTAAATTTCTTTTTTCTTTTCCTATTCCTTTCTGTTAGGAACAAGGCATTTAAAGCTGGGCGTGGTGGCTCCTACCTGTAACCCCAGCTACTAGGGAGGCTGAGGCAGGAGGATGACAAGTTCAAGGCCAGTCTGGGCAACTTAGGGAGACCCTATCTCAAAATAAAAATAAAAAGTTAAAAAGGACTGAGGATATAGCTAAGTGTTAGAGCCTTGCCTAGAACGTGTGAGGCTCCAAGATCAATCCTTAGCACCACACACACATACACACACATGCACAGACACAGAAAAAATGAATAAAATATTTGTATGTTTTCAAGGAGAAGCACATGTAAATAAGATAAGGAAGTAACGATTCTTTTAAAACTTTTTATAGAACTCATGGGTCCAGCTGGGAAATACCTTCTTTCAATTGACTACCCTGTTCTCTGTGAGGCCTGATTGCATAATATAATACATGCCTTTAGTATTTTAGAACTTTTATTTTTTGTGATCTTTCAGGATAAGACCAATGCCTATTGATATTCATTCTTCTAATTTAGAAAAAAGCAATTTTAAAATTCCAGTGATTTAAAGGACATATTTCTTTGGGGGGAGGGCATAGCCCATCTTATTAAGTTTATAGTATTCAAATCAAAATATAATAACTTCTCTTATCTGTGTCCTCTAAGTGTTCTTGGAGATCTTGTTCAATCGGAAAACAGTCTCATATTTCAGTCATATAAATCTATCTTTTTTATTGTTAATAATAAAGGTAAGCTCTGATTCTGAATAAAAGGGTAGAACATGAAGTATGAACATGAGTTCAACTTCTCAAATGTCGGACATGGAAGGATTTTAGAGATTGTTCAAGTCACTGAATTCGAAAGATGAGAAATCTTTCTTAACAGAGGTAAATAATAATAACTACTTTTACGATCTACTTCTTGCGAGCTAAAGATTGTGTTTGAGAACTAGGCATTCATTGTCTCCTTAATTACAACAACAACCCATATAGAGAGACAGGCACTCTCTATCATATAGAGATGGAATCTAAGACCTAAAGAAGGTAAACGATTTGCCTATCACGGCAGTAAGTAAGGGTCAGAATTGGATTCCAGGTCTGTCTGCTTGACATTCTAACCCAAGGATGTGCCCAGGAACTTCAGGAGAAGGTCATGAGCTCAGTAGAGTGAGTGTTTTTTAGGTTATATCTTAGCTGCTGGGAATTGGTAGAGATTTACGATGTCAGCGAGTGAGGTGATAATTGGATTTTTAGCTCTACTCAGAATGACTTGGAGAATGTGATTTATTTTTCAGTACCTATAGGAATTTAAAAATTCAATGTTGAGCTGCAGCCTCAGCACATCTTTCTGACATAGTACAAACTGTGCAGGTTGGGGAAGACGAGGATCATAGCCAGGCATCTCCTAGATCCTCCCAGGGGTATCGGTGAGGCTGTGTGCTCCTGGATGCACAGGCTTGGTCACTGTGTGATCAAGATACCCCATTTCACCTTGAGATCAGCAGCTGAGTGGTAGTTACAGTATCCCAATGAGAGTTTGTTGAGAAGGAATTATACTGTGGACTTTTAAAAAAAATCTCAATCTTGGAAAAATACTAAAAATTAAAGTCATTCTTTAATACATCCCAGTCCCTTCTCTCCTCTCTACTTCCAAGATATCTTGATTAAAGTTGGAAGCATAGAGCTTGTTTAGGTAGACTCCAAATCTCTTTTCTTGATGGTATAGCAAATAAGACACAACAGTCTCATCTATTTTTCAATCTTTCTGTCCTATGTATATTTTTATGTAAATATGCATCTTTTTTAGAATGAATTGAGATATAAAAACATAGTGAAATACATTTTCTTATAATATGTTGCTCAAATGGAAGATTATACAACTTTGTGCTGAAAAGATTAAGTAGAAGAATCAATGATTAAATTTAAATATCTTTAAAATCAAATCATAGTCTTCCTATAAAAGCCCACTCAAAACCTCTAATTTCACCATTACATATTACCTTCTAGATTTTGTACAAATTTGTGCCTTAGAAAGAAAAGCATTGCCTTAGGCCAAGACAATAGAATTCTGGTATGGGAACAGACACTAATTTTTTGTATGCCCGCCCATAGCAAATAAATCTTTATTCAGATTTTGAAATATTTGTAAATATTTAAAATCTCCTCTGGGCTTTAGTCACATATCAAATGATGAGCTTGGATTAACTGATCCCTAATGTCCCTGCAATTGTGATAATTTATACTTTAGTACAGCTAGAGCACTGGGGACTTAAAAATGGGAGACTCGGTTGTAAAGTTTTAGAAGACCAAATTTTGCTTGTTGTTTAAGTACTAGAATATAAAATATTAAATATAACCTTTCATGGAAGTGATTGCTACTTTTTCACCAAAGAAATTATGTATTAAAATATATGAGATTAGGAAGATAAATCATGAGTTCCCAGAAAATTAAATCGAATAAAGTTTCTTCAATGTCGTTAGGCATAAAAATCAGCTGTGTAAAATGGAAATTTCTGAATTGCATTCTTTAATATTTTGTTAGATTATGCCTGGGCTACTATTTAGAGACCTGTATTTTAAACATGTTCTATGTTCTAATTGGTTCTGATGCCAGTGGGTATATACACAACATTTAAGAAACAATGGAGCTGGGCATGATACTGGTGTACACCTGTAACTCCAGTACTTGGGAGACTGAGACAGGAAGACCGCATATTTGAGGACAGCAGAGCGTGGAAACTTAGCAAAATTTCAAAATAAAAAATAAACAAAATAAAATAGGGCTAGGATGTAGCTCAGAGGTAGAATGCTACTTCATTCAATCCCTAGAGGAGAGAGAGAAAAGATTTAGAAAAAAAAACACAATTAAAAAATTTCACATATCCCTGATGGGTTGAAGATAGTGGAGTACATTAAGATTTGCTCACTTGGAGAAGTTGAAATGCTGAGCAAATGCTTTTCTCTTTTTAGATCATATTCTGAGTGGATGAAAATTATTTGGTTACCTAGGAAACTGCAAATGCATAACATTTGTTTGGGTGGATTAACGAATTTCCCCAAATGATCCATATCATGAGCAACCAATCAAGGCAATGCACACAAAATGTTTCATTTCTAAGTGTAAAGAAGGCATTATTAGGGTGGTTAGTGTGGGAAAGAATTTTCCACTGACTGTAGAGACTTTCTTACGGTTGGTATCAATGCATGATTAATTTCATTGTCCTAAGTGGGATTCTAGTCTAGTTTCTATCTCTAATTATTCTGCTTTGGGCAAGTCATTTAATATATCTGGATTTCTTTTTAGTTATATTGTGGTATCCAAAATGGTTTCCAAATTTATTTTTGTTTAAAAGACAGTTATTTTCTAATGCTAATATAGAGACATTAACCAACTACCAATAGGTTTGGAAGTGAAACACAGCTATTTGTTCTGAAACAATAGCCAAGGACCTGGTTAATCAACATAATAGACTGCACATGTTCAATTTTTAAAAAAAATAAAATATGTAATATATACAGAAATATACATAAAACACCTATGTACTTTGTAAAATCTTAGAAGACCTCTTTGTGCCCATTTGATCCATTGCTTTCTGCCACTACCCAGCATCATGAGAGCATTATCATATAGCATAATCACTAGTTTGGGAAGAGATAAAAAATAAAAATTCAAAGTACGGTTTCTAACAAATATGTATCACCTTTTCCCCATTATAAAATTTAAAAATCCAATTCCAGCTATCATAAGTTGGGGACTATCTGTACAAATAGTCTATGACATGATTTGGTAATAGAGATATGAAAAATAAGAAGTATCACCATTGTATACCCCTAATCATCTACTTATGAGTACAAGGGCCTGAGTGATTATGTATATGATACTTCTAAACATTTTTATCAAGCCAGTGAGTATGACTTTTGCTGGTTGCTCCTAATGCCACTGGACAGAGCAGGGAAAGAAGAACATAAGCTGGGTAATTCAAATCCCCAGCTTAAACACTATGTAAATGACATGAAAGCTTCTATGTGTTCTCTAATGGTGACCCTTATTTCCTGTAGCTTCTAGGTTGAGACTGCTGAAAATCAAACCCAGAATCTTATTCTGTGACTGGTAAATTATGATGCAGGTTGAACTCCTAGTCTCACAAGGTTGATAAAGTGAACAATCTGATTAGGAAGGAACAGGATACTTAAAGTAGGAAAGGGGATATGTTCTAAAGTTGGAGATATTAAGCCCCTAAATTCTGATGAACCATCTTTGTCAATGGAAGCAACCTTTCTATCCCCACTGGAAGAGGCCATTATGCTACTATCTTGGGGTATTAACCCCTGTATTACTGAGGAAACTATAATGGTTTTCCCTGACACATTTGCCTTTCAAAATAAAATGATTATTCTCAAGATCTACCCTCTTTGCTCTACAACTGGAATCAAGTCCCAGAGGATCCTTACATGTAAGATCCAAGTGTGACCTGTGAGACACTCCATAATAATTACTTGAACTTTCTGATGCATACAGATAGAAATCTAAGGGATGTGTGAAAAATGGATATTAATGGTAGAATAATGTTCAAAGGAACATAAAGTTGGACCAGGCAGAATTTATTGCTATGGGCTCATTAAGCAGAGATTCTGCATTTAATGGTGCATTTCTGGGAGTTAGAAAGAACTCTAACAGTTTATTTGGTTGACAGAAAAATGGACCAAGAGGTGATACACAGTAAGTTAGAAATTCTAGACCTGCCTTGGTTTAATGCAGAGAAAAGGATTAAAACGCTTAGGAAGATTGGAATGTTAGAATGGATTTGTCATTTAAGAACTACTCACTATTTTGGACCCTGGGAGGGTCCCAAATGATATATATTTCAACATAAATATGAGAAATAAGTTTGTGAGGGGAAACTCAGAATCCTGAAGAGTCCAGTGCTTGCTCTTCACTGTAAGTCAGACTCTATAGTAGCAACTCTGCACATTGAACTGCAAAAGTAAATGTAATGGGACTTATTGGATCCTGGAGTAGCAGGGGCCAAGGGGAAGCACTCGAACACCAAAGGCAAGGTTGTTATGGGTTTTTTTTTTTTTTGCGGTACCGGGGATTGAACCCAGGGGTGTTCTACCTCCTGAAACCGGGCCTCATGAAGTTGCAGAGGGCCTTACTAGGTAGGTAGGTAGGTAGAGAGAGAGAGAGAGAGACAAGGAGAGAGAGAGAGAGAGAGAGAGAGAGCTGAGGCTGGCCGCGAACCCGGATCCTCCGGTCTCCACCTCCCAAAGAACTGGGATTACAAGTGTGCGCCACCATGCCCAGCAGGTTGGTATGTTTAATAGGCAAACGAGTCTGACTCCTGTCATCCAATGGCATTGACTAGTCGATTGTGGTATTCCTGGAAATAAAATAGATAGGCTGTTTACTAAATTCTTCTATATAAGAAGAAAAGTCCTAGGTACGTGAATAAAAGTCTAACCTCAATCATAAAAGCAGATAGTTATTGCCACTCATTCAACTCCAAGATTTGAGTCAGTTTAAAGACCCAATGCCCCTTGAATAAAGGAGTTATTATGTTTGAGATATATTCACCATAGTTGTACCATGTTAGGTGGAATTATAAGCTTGTTCTAATTAATTGTCTTTATTTGGAGATAAAATATGGGATAAGGAGATTTGTACGGGTGACAAATTGCCATGTGGTAAACTCGTGATGCTTAATTTTATGTATCAACTGAGTCATGGAGTTCCTAGATATTTGGTTGAATGTTATTCTGGGTGTTTCTGTGAGGACGTTTCTTGATGAGATTAACATGAATGGTTAGACTGAATAGAGCAGGTTTGTTTCCAAAATATAGATGGGTCTCATCTAGTCTGTTAAAAGTCTAATTAGAACAAAAAGCTGACCCTTCCCCGAGAAGAGAGAATTCTTGCTACCTGATTGACTTCAAACTAGGATATTAGTTTCTTTTTATTTTTCTCCCTTTAGACTTGAAATAAATCGTCAACTCAAGCTCAGGGACTTGAGCATATTGCCTTCAAATGCATAGTACACCATTGGCTCTCTTGATTTTCAGGCCTTCAGACTAAGACTGCAGTTAAATCATTGCTTCTCCTAGGTCTCTAGCTTGTTGACTCTCTCTGTGAATCTTGGAATTTGTCTCATAATTGTATGAGCCAATTGATTATAATAAATCTTTTTATGCAAATCTCTTTATACACACACACACACACACACACCCTAGTATTACTCGGTGGAACTGTTACCAGGTATGGCAAGAGGCTAACTAGGTTCTACTGCTTGTATGCACCACCAATACTCTGAGCCAAATTGGTAGAAAAATAGGTTTTATTCAAGACCATTTTGAAGGAAGATAGAGGAAACTTTCATGCTTCAAATCTCCATCTTTGGAGAACTTAAGGCCAAGGGAAGTTTTTATAAGAGAAGAGGGCAAATGGACAAAATTTAAAAAAATAAAAAAGGAAATATACATATGCAGATTTAGATAGCCAAAGAACCTATGTGTGTTGTGGGGAGCTCTTCAGCCTTTATTTCCAGCATTAGAAAATATGGAATGCAGAAAAACAAGTTCTCAGGAAGTTGCTAATTTTAGAGGGAGTCTGTTTCACTAGCAGCTTTGTTTCTCTGGAGAACCCTGACTAATACTGGCCCCAAAATAAGTACCATGAATCTGTAGACAATTATGACACAGTTGTTATTTAATGGTGTTTGTCATAATGAAAATGTAACCAAGTTCTTCCTTTTCTGCACAAAATAATGCAGGTTTTCCTTTTCTTGAGTTCTTTTCTACAAAATTAAAAGTTGAAAGACTTTTATGATATGAAGATTTGTTTTAAGTCAAGGAAAGATAGAAGACAAGAGAAGCTCCCCACACATAGGGGGAAGGGTCCCCCCAAAAGAGTAACCATTCAAGTTCTTGGGAGGAGAGTTTTTATTCCTTCTTGTGGTCCCCCACCTGCTCTTTTATGATTGATCAGAATCAGGTCTTGGGGGACTAACATCTTTTGCCCAGTTTCAGTCCTTAATTTGAATTTTTATCTCATGGGCTGTTGGACTCTAGTATCCTGGTGCCACTTGTGTGTACACCTCTCCCCAGGTTGTCCTCAGAATGAGGCCCACAGAAGGGGCTAGAGTTTTGTTTTGATTTCCATTGTTACCCTTTTATCTTATTAACCTTCCCTATTTTTGTTCTTTACACAGATGGCCTCCTTTAATCCTTCTTGTTCCCAGGTTCTCTGCCCTGCCTCAATAGAGTGTATGGCCACAATTGTTAATGTTCACCTCCTTGAATTAAGCATGCTAATGCATGTGTATGGAGGACCATCCAAATATTAAAAAGGCAAGAATTAGCATTTTGACTCTTAGCAGGTACACAGTATATGTTTTTAGATGCCTTAACATTATATAGAGAGAAAATAAAGGAAGATCATCCAAAAACTGTAAAAGAACATGGCCTTACAGATCCAATACCAATGAACTGATGAAAATTAAATGGTAGATATGGAGTTCTAATAATTCCTAGATGAAGAAAGTGAGAAGGGAAAATCACCATTTTTTAGAAGTAATAGCAACAACAATATCAGAATATGCTCTTCCTACATTTCATTTACTGGAATGTTGAATCCCATTAATCTGGATAATGTTGATCATTAGAAAAGGGTATCTGAGAAGATTGAAGATCCTAAATATCCTGATCTGTAATTTTGAAAAGGACTGAAAGAAATTCATTTCCTAAACTCTAGTTTGTGAGCTTCTTTAAAAGCTACAGTGTTTTCTTAAAAAAAATTATTGTGTTATTAATTCTCATACATATTATCTACATTTTCCAACTGAATGGCCTTTATTTTAATTGTGTCATCTATCTTCTTTGTCCTGATGAGGAATTATTTTAAAGACATTTTACTCTCTTCTATAAAAACAATTAAGGAAAAATTATTTCCAAATAATAGCACACACTAAGTTTGCATTTCATTCAATCCAACATTTAGCAGCATCTCCCAGCTGACTTCCTATGCAATGAAAGAAAACAAGTACCATAGTAAAGAGAAGCAGCTGTTTCTTCCAACATTATAAGTTTTATAAATTTCTTCTTATGAATAAAATGCAATCATCCCCTTTATTTCCAAAGGTAGGGAGATCCGCTTGGAATAATGACAATCAAAAACAAAGGTGACTAACAATCTGCTCCAAACAAAGGGGCTATGTATATGACCCCCCTCCAGTTGCCCACTTCTCAATTCTCCTTTAGAAGAGAATAAAGGAGAGTTGGTTACAATAATGGTAATACTCTTTCAAATGAGAATCTCAGATTTTGTAAAGTTCTTCCTTTGGATGTCAGCACTAAAGAATAGGTTCAGATTGTCAAAGCTATTTGCAATTGATATCACAAGTAAGCTTTAACAATAGGGAAATCAGTTTGTGTCAAAGCAACTTGGGCCATTAGTGAAGACCATTTTCCCCATCTGTCAAACAAATAGCAATGAACTTCTTTTGAACAGCTGTTCAAATTAGCATGAGTCCACAGGCCTGAGGCCTAAAGATATAATTTGGCTGACCCTAATAGTAATTGCACCTTACCAAGAGAGTACTCATGAAAATACATTGTGTCAGTGCTTCTGGCCCTCTGTGGAGAGTTCCGGCCATTTTTCTACTTTTGCAAATTGGGATGATACTCTTATTCTCTTATTCATGCATTTTCTCCTTTCTTGTTATCTGCTTTGACTTACACCTTAAACTCATTTTTGGAAGCCCTTATTCATAATGGCCTTAACTAAACCATGTATTAGATTTAAAAAAAAAAAATTCCCTTTGTCTATAATAGAGACAAACTCAAGTTGCCGAAAGCAAAATCTGGCATATGGTGCTCTTAGTAATGTTTACTCAGGACTTGCATCCTCTATTCTGAAACTTTCATACAGAAAACTGAAGGAAAACCATCTCAAAGACAAGGATAGAAAGAAGGCCAACAATATCAATCCCAAGCCATGCATCCATTCACTGTCACCACTGGGCCCCATTCTGGCTCTGGGAACTCGTAGAACTTTCACCCCATACTAGGAAAATGCATGAAGACTCCAAACCATGAAAATACATGAATATAAAAAAGAGAAAAGAGAGACTATTTAAAATGAGAAAAAAAAGAAGGAAGCCCATAAATGAGAGGCAACATGGGGAAAGAAGTGGGGGAAAATTCTAAAGAGAATTCCAAGATTCAAAGCTTTTACATCTCTTGTCAACACATGCACCAAATTCCTACCTTCTCCACTCTTGAGAAAGGTCCTGAGTATTCTCCTGTGATTATAGCGAGGCTGGGAATGGAACATACTGTGTTTGGGTTCTAGGAACAAGGAAAAACTCTTTAGAAGCTGAGACAGTTGACATTGGTGATCTTTGGTAATTACCGTGTTTTAATGGTGGCTAAATAAATCAATACATTTGTACTAGTGGTAGAAATATCTAGACAAAATAAATTTATGCCAGCCATAGGAAATTTAAGTTAAAAGAATGAATGTTTAAATGGACACACAGATGATTCCTAAATGTTTAGCCCTAGCATAGACCTTTCAAAACAATTGCATTGGGTGGAGCTAAACAGGCAAGGAAGACTTTTTTCAAAACTACTCGAAAAGGCTGTTTGCTAACTGGCGAGTATTAAAGTAGCACAGTTAGACTTCTACTCTTCCACAGAACATGGGAGACAGGGGTTCTGTCTTTCTTGATGATTACATTTCACAGGGGTGGTTCCTAGATCCTGGAGAAAGACATTCCTGGGTTGCAAAGGAAGTGGAGGCTGGGAGAAGATTTGCATCTCAAAGAGGAAGAGAAAGTGTTTACAATTTCCAAAGCAAATGCTCTATGAAAAGGGGACCTATAATCAGGAAGAAGCCAGTCTAAAGTTTAGTCAAGCTGAGGGAAACATGAAGGTCAACATCATGACCCCGACTATAATTCCTATTCAACATGTCCACAGCTGTCTGCCTGGCATGTAAATCTTGCCATGCCCCAGCGGATTCCCAGATACTCTTCCATGAAACCATTTCTCCTGCAGTCTCCCATCCTCAGTAAAGGATCAATCTCAGTGAAGTCTTAGAATCATTTGGGTCTCCACCACAAAAGTATCTAGAATCTGACATTTCTCACCATCTCCCCTGCTGCCCCTGAAATAAAAAATAGATCATAAGTGGTCTCCCCATTTCTGATCTTAACCTACCCAGTTATTTTAAACACATCAGCCAGAGTGATCCTTTAAGACCACAAGTTTGATCATGCTTCTCCTTTGGTAACAACCTTTCAATGACTTCCATGTCACTCTGAACAAAACCCAACATTCTTACTCTAACTTTCAAGGTCCTGCTGTAGCTCATGCCACCTCATGTCTCTGGCTTCTCCTGTGACTCTCTAGTCACTCAGGACTGAGTTACCTGCTATTCTCTTTTGATTGCTTTCCCAGCACAGCCTGTTGGTTCTTTTTTTCACCTTTTTTAAAGTCTCTACTCAGATGTGCTTTTCTCTATGATGGCTTTCAGACCATCCTACCTCAAGTTGCGACATGCTGACCCTCCCTCTCCTTCCTCCTTTATTTGTCTTTCTAGCATAGTTTGCCATTTAGCATACCCTGCATCACATGTATCCTATGTATTATTTGTCTCCTTTGATGAGACCCCATGTTCCTGCTAACCACTGTGTCCCCATTACCTAAAATGATGCCTGACGTGTGTTAGAAATAATTTTAGAAATATTTGCTGAATGTTGAATGAATTAATAACACACACACACACACACACACACACACACACACACACACACACAGAAAATACATACCAAATGTACCAGTTCAGTATCACCCACACCTCCTTCTGAATTCTCCTCTGATTTGGGGTTAGATTCTTCCAGTAAGAGTCACCATTGATATTTGGGGGACATAAGTATCCCCCTCCAACAGCAGTGGATTAACAGTGGGGACAGAGCAGACATGAGGTTTTCATACCTCCCTGGGCATTATCCTATGACTCACCTGCTTTAGAACCCAGGTAGTTGCCTGTCTACCTCCTGAAAGCTGGTGGCTATTTTCTCAGACCTGTAGCCCCTTTGCCCTTCTAGAAGTTTGGGAAATATGGATCCCTTTTATTAAGTCCCTTCCCGATCCACTTTTGTTTGCCTGACTAAAGTCTGATTAATGAATTGAATATGCAAATATGCATTTATCAACACACAAACAGAAAAATACACAAGACTTTTAAAATCTTCAGCTCTAAGGATCACTGTCTGTCTTCAGGCTCAACTTCCCTTAGGATCTTTAGTTTTATCAACCAACATCCCCACAGAAAGACTGTACTAATTATAGTAGTTTAATAAGAATGCTTGTAACTTTACTGAGGTGGGCATGATCACTCTCTCTTATCTTTGCTGATTTGATAAATCAAAATTATCTACTATATTTTAAATCTTGCCATTTACTTTTTGATGTATTTTTATTTAGAAAGGATTTCTATTTTCATAGCATTTAAGTGGGTTTTTTTATGGTGTTGTACTCAGGGTTATGCCAAGAAAGACCTTTTTCTCCCACGTTTATATAGAGGCTTTTCTATATTTACTTTTTGTCATTTTTTCTCTTATTTGAAATTCCACTACTAGTTTCTCAAAATATGTTTTTTTTTTAAATATTGCTTCTAGCCCTTCAATTCACTTCCACTGAACTTGGTATAAATGGTGTTGCTAACTCTAGTGTTTTAATTACTTTTGCAGTAGAGTTTATATTCATGTCTCAAAACCCAGGGTCTCCTTTATAATTCTTGTTTTTTTATTCTAAAATCTCTTCTGCCATGCTCACTTTCATACAAGGACTTAGGAACCTTTATTTGAAGTTCCTAAATCATATTCTCAAATATGGGTTAGAATTGCAATGTTGGCTTGTTCCATAGTTTGGCAATTGTGAAGTGTGCAGCTATAAAAATAGATCCATCAACAGATGAATGGATTACAAAACTATGGGATATGTACACAATGGAATTTTATGCAGCCATCAAGAAGAACAAAATTACATCATTTGTAGGGAAATAGATGGAATTAGAGAACATTATGGTTAGTGAGATTAGTCAGTAACAAAAAATGAAAAGTCAGATGTTCTCCCTAATATGCAGAAGCTAGGGAGAATAGGGCATAGGAGGGACTCCAGACAAAGATGGAGAAAACCTTAGATGAGTAAAGAAGGTGATCTAACTGAGGGAGATGGGAAGGGGGAAGAGGGAAACACCCTAATGCACAGGATATACATATACAAATTTATAAAAGTCAACTACTATGCTGAGCACGAGAAGGAGGGAAGGGGGAGGGGATGGGGGTGGGAATTGGGGGAGGGCTAATTGACCGATGTGTGCATGTATACTTCTACCACCCTGAAACCCCTCAAGATGTATGATTACAATGCACCAATATAAAAGAAAAAAGAAAAAAGAAAAAAAGAATTGCAATATTGGCAAATACTTTAGGAAGATTGAAGATATTATTAATTTTAGGTCTTATTAATATTATCATTGTTCTTGTTCTTTTTTGCCTTAATTTGATTAGTCACATGTTATTAGTAAAAATACTACATTAGAACTGCGCCCTAGCCTTTTTAGTTTTTGTTTTGAAACAGGGTCTCACTAGATTACTGAGAGTCTTGCTACTTTGCTGATTCTGTCCTTGAATCTGAATTCTCCTGTCTCGGCCTCTCACGTACTGGGATTACAGCCTGTGCTACCACACCTGCTTCAGATTTTACTTAAGAGTTAAATATGCCCATAGTTTCTGGCTTCTGGGATTTATGTTTTTGTTAGTGAACTTTAAGTTGAAAACACACACACACACACACACACACACACACACACACACACATATACACACACTTATGTAATCATGTTTATCTTCTGCCAAAGTAGATTTCCTATGTTTTCCTAATCTGAAGCTACATGTTCACATCACTGAATTTCTCCAAGTATGTTTTATTCTTCCTGAAATAGAATTCCTCTCCTCTGTCTACAGAAATCCTGATGATTCCTTAAGATCCTTTTAAAGCTTATCTCTTCTGTAAACATTTCCTGACTTGCTCTGCCATGCTATCAGAAATAAACCTCCTCCTTTTCTACAGGACTGCATGTTATTCGTGCCTTTCCTAGGACAGCTCACATCCTACCTTGAATTAAAATTAATTCAGTTCCCTTTTTTCCCTTTATTTCCGATGTGTATTTTCCTGTGCACAGTCCTGTTTTTTCTTCATGTATGTTTTCTTTCCTGATCCCAAATTTTGCACACAATAGGCTTACAATGAATGCTTATTGTTCTTGAATCATTTTAGTGTGGGAGAGAGACTTACTCTAATTTAAAACTGAAGCCCTTGGTTCAGTGTGTTGAAAATTGCTTGGGAAGAAAAGATGGTTACCTTGCCAACTCCAGGTATCCATCGTGATGAACCTGGCAAGAGGAACTACAGTGGATCAGGCATGCCCAGATGTGCTAGACAGACTTTTAATAGTTCAGGAAATGTGGTTATTACCATTGTTTCTGTTTTATATTACTGGGATTGAAGAATAGATTTCTCAACTTCAGTTTCTAAGACACTGGAATAAAAACATATTGTTTACCTGTAAAATATCACTAGGGAACTGGCTGTTTTAGATGTCAGGTTGATATCAAACACATGTTGTTTTATCCACAGTCTCTCTATTTCCTTCAGCAGTTTATCAGTTGAAAAATAATCCCCAGGTTTGATTGTTCAAGACATTGTCATGAATGTTCTCTGATAGGCTCTTTTTAAGAATCTGTCTGAGCCTTCCTGGGCTAAGATCTCTTAGGGAAGACTAGCCAGCTTTCCAAACTCTATGATTTCTATTTGTCCTTTAGTAATTTGTTTGGAATGGCAATTTTTATTCAAAATATTTAATGAAAGAGTTCTCTTTTGTTTAGACCCCTTTGAGTATTTATTTCATCGTGCACAGGTGAAAATGGACTTTTCTATAAGAATTTTAGGGAAACCGCTACTCTTGCTCTCTCCCTAACTTATACACCATGGACACTTTCTTTCCTTTGTATTTGTTAAGGTCCTTATCTTCCATTTTACACGTTAGAGACATCTTTAATAAGAAACTGGTCTTGGTTCTTGATTAACAATGGATTCGGACTCCTCTTTGAAGCCATTTTCATGGATTTAAGCACAGTGATAAATTCTTTGTGTTCTGAGTGAATAAACCAAACCTCTCAAACTCATAGCCATTGTCCCCAAAGCAGGAGGATCTGTAGCCCTAGAATTTCATGACTGATTTTTCAATGGCATTAGTTTCTTCTTGTTTTAATTAAGTTTCAGGGGTGCAGTGTACACTACTTTTGTAGGGTTGCCATAAATAATACCATAAACCGGGTGGCTTAAATTTAGACATTCCTTTTTCCTCACAGTATGGAGGCTGGAGTCCGATGCAGGTGTTGACATGGTTGGTTTCTCCTGAGGCCTCCCTCCGTGGCTTGCAGATGGCTGCTTCTTCACCTCTGTCCTCCTGCTGCCTTTTCTCTATCCACCCATACACCTGGTGTCTGTCTCTCTTCTTATAAGTCACTGGTCAAATCGGACTCCAGTCCCACTCATAGAACCCCATTTCACCTTAATCATCTCTCTGAAGGCTCTATCTTCCAATACAGAAAACTCTAAGGTACTGGGGATTAGGTCTTCGACATAGGAATTTGGGGGACACTGGTTAGTGCATCACACCAGGCCAAGTAGAAATATCACATTGGCCTACTTAACAGAGACAGCATGTGTATAGCGGTCAGTATAGTTCCCAGCACATAGTAAGGTTTCAGTGATTGATGGTGGAAATCACTTTTACTGTTGATGTTGTGGCAGTGATTATTATTATTATTATCATTATCATTATTATATTATTAATATTATTATTATATTATTATATTATATAATATTATAATATTATTATAATATAATAATGATATTATTATATCATTATTATATTATTATTATTATTATTATCATTATCATTATTATTCATTTAGCCAAGCAAAGCCATACAAATACCAGCTATTTCTAGGGTAAAAGTCTTACAACCATGGTATTGTTAACCATGGCATTGTTAAATGAGTTGTTAATAGCAACTCATTTCAGATGCTACTTGACAGTATAAAATATTCTCAGGCCAGGAGAAGAATTTGGACAGAATAGAATAGGCATATGAATAAACTGGAGGTAGTTGGGGCTTTGGAATAAGAAGACATGTGTTTGAATTCAAGCTCTGCAAAGTATTGGCTGAGTCCTGGAGGCAAGTCCTTTAACTTCCCTGGACACTCAGTTTCTGAATCTAAAAGACAAAATCACAAGTTTGTATCATGCGGCAAAGATCAAGTAAGATAAGACATTTGAAAATTAGGAAGGACAATAGTGCATGTTTTTTTTTTTTATTCTTTATTTTGAAACAGGGTCTCACAAGTTGCAGAGGGCCTCACAAGTTGCTGAGGCTGGCTGCAAACCTGCGATCCTCTGGTCTCAGCCTCCCAAGTACTGGGATTACAAGCATGCACCACCTATTAGTTCATGTTTTGATGGATATTATACCATTACTTCTTCTGAAAAAAAGGGAAGTTTGCTGCTTTAAGTTTTTTTTTCTCTCTCTCTCTTTCTGAAGCCTAAGTGGGGGGGGAGCAATATTTTCAAGCAAAAAAATAGCTGTAGGGAGTATATTTATTATTTATTATGGTGATTTTTGCCCTTTTGGACATAGAAATCTGTTTTAAGTAATTCATGCACATGGTTAAAAAAAAGCAAGCAATATAAACGTATATGGTAAGTGAAAAGAAGTCTTTATATCGCCTCTGACTTCCAGTTCCTCAGTTCTAATTTAGAAACAACCCATGTTATGAAATTCTCATGTTTTGTTCTCTCTACACACACATACGCACACACACAAAGAAAGGGAATGTATCATATTTTTCTTTTTTGTGTGGTGCTGGGGATTGAACCCAGAGGCATTCTAACCCTGAGCTACACCCCCAGCCCTATTTTATTTTTTATTTAGAAACAGAGTCTCACGAAGTTGCTGAGGCTCTCTGTGAACCTGTGTTCCTCCTATCTCAGCCTCCCAAGTACTGGGATTACAAGCGTGTGCCACCACACCTGGCCATTTTGACTCTGAACTTTTCATTCAACATTGTATCATGGAAATGGTATCAAATATTGTCCATAAATCCTTAGCTCCTTTTCTGGACTTTCCCTCTTTATTTATGGGGCTTGAAGCCTGAAAACTGCATTTCCTGTACATTCCCTTCCCAGCTAATTTCTAGTGATAGTCTTCTAAAGGGAGGCATGGCAGGAGATGAAGAGGCTAGAGGAAGAGGGGAGGTGCTTCTCTTCAAATGGCTCCCAGTGGCAGTGTGGTACAGGCTATAGCAAGTGGCTTCAGAGATCTGGGGGTTCCAGCAGTGTTGGCAATTCTAGAGTGGCAGCCAGGATGGAAGGAGTGATGGTTCCAGCAGGTTCTGCAGCAGCACTTCTAGGAAGATTCATAGTAGCATTAACCAGGCTTACTTCTAGTCAAATGTATTGAAAGTAAGTTCAGTAGGTCAATGCAAATAAAGGCACATGGGGTCTTGCCCAAAGGCAGTATAAGACTTTTGATCATGGTGTAACACTCCCTTGTCCCTACTTTGACTCCTGCCCTTCCAACTCCTAGCAGCTTCCTAATACCTGGGAAATCCCACTGTTTGTCTTTCTGCTACCCTCAACCCTACCCAAACCTTCTCTGGCTGAGCTATCTAAAAGGGTTTATGTTTTTCTGACTAGATAACAATTAAAATAACAATTATTGTAGATCTGTATCTGTCCAATCTTCCTTCCTTTCTCTCCTCTCTTTCTTTCTTTTTCTTTTTTTTTTTTGTGTATTGAACCCAGGGGCATTCTACCTCTGAGCTACACTGCAGCCCTATTTTATTCTTTATTTAAAAACAGGATCTCACTAAGTTACAGAGGGCTTTGTTAAATTGCTGAGGCTGGCCACAAACCTGTGATCCTCCTGTCTTAGCTTCACAAGTACTGGAATTACAGGCATGCACTATCATGCTGGCTATATTTCTTAATGTCTACATGGTATTCCATTGTGTGAGTACATTATAATTTGTTTTTGTAATTCTCTAGAGATGCATATTTAGCTCTTTCTAGTCTCTTAATAGATATTGCTTACCTATGTCAAAGGTATCTGTGAGATAAATTCTTAGAAAAGGAATTGCTTCATCAAAGCCTTTGTGGATTTTAATGCTGAAACATATTGTTAAAATACCCTCCAAAGAGGGTGTACTAATTTATATTCCCCTCAATTATGAAAGAGAATGACTATTTACCTATAGCTTAGTCAACAAAATATATTATGGAATATTTTATTTTTGATAATTGGATAAATTAAAATGGTATTGTATCAACGTCTAGATATATATTACTTTAGTTTAAGTAAATTTCAATCTCTTTTCAAGTGTCTAAAATCCATTTGTATTTCCTTTTCTGTATATTCCTTACTCATGGCTTTTTAAATTATATTGTTATTTGGCTCTTTGTTATTATTGTTGTTGTTATTGTTTTTGGTACAGGGGATTGAACCCATGGGCATTCTACCTCTGAGCTACACCCCAACCCTTTTTAATTTTTGAAACAGAGTCTTGCTAAGTTGCTGTGGGTCGAAGTTGCTGAGGCTGACCTCGAACCTGCAATTGTCCTGTCTCAGCCTCCCAAGTACTGGGATTATAGGCATGTACCACCGAACAGGGCTTTGTTTTTTGTTTTTGACTTATAATATTTCTTTATGTACTAAGGATATTAGTTTTTGGTCATACACATTACAAATTTCCTCCAGTTTGCCAATTTAATTTTAATTTTTTCTTTGTAGAAATGTTTCATACTTATTTAGTTGGTGTTTTCTTTATATAATGAACATTTTATTTTATAATTCTGGGTTTTGTATTTTCTGTAGAAAAGCCTTTTTAACTCTGAGATTCTAAAATATATATTTTCACTAGATTTTTATGGCAATATTTCATACTCAATTCTTTTATTCACCTGGGATTTATTTAGCTTTAGGGAAAGAAAGTAATATCTGACATTGTTATTGCCCAGTGGTTAGCAACTTGTTCCAACATAATTTATTGAGCAATTGATTTATTTATTCACTGGTTTTAATTCTTCCTTCATCATACACTAAATTTGAGAATCTATTTGGAAGCATGTGTGTGTCTATATTTACACTATTACTTATATGTGTAAAGATATGTAAGTTATTTTACACTATCATTTTAAATGATATTTTAACATCTGAAAGGATTATGTCTGCTTTTACCCTTCTATTTAAAAATTTCCCTTTGTTCTGGGATATTTGATTTTCCATATAAACTTTAGAATCATGTTGACTAGTTAAATATCTATTCTTAATTGGTATGGCCTTCAATTTATAACCAGTTTGGGGAAAATAGAACAAGCTTTTGTGTATTTCAAGTGAGATTTTTATATTTAGAAAGTGTTATAATGGCAGTGTCACTGCAACCACAGTCCTAACCATTATTATATGCTTAAACCATGCTGAATGCTCACCGGCCACTGAGGGTGTTTTATTAAAAATAGGGGAATAAATGCAGTCGCAAAGACTTGACATCACCATGTCAACCCTTTCAGAATCCTGGTCGAGACACCAAAGACTTTCCTTTTCACTTAAGATATGCATTTAGGGGTCATTTTCCTTAAAAGGAAAATATTTTGATCATAAAAAAGATGACCATGAGTGATGCAAACTTTCTAAATGCCCAGGGTTGGGGGGAAATATAAAGATTTTCTAATTCTACTGTCAATTTTACAGATGGAAGCAATGCTTCTTCTATGGAGTCCACTGCTTCTTTTTAGCCTTCATATGTTACATGCCTGAGTCTCAGAGCCGGGAAAGTCATCCTGCTGGGAGAATCAGCTTTATGTGTCTACCGAGGTCCACTGGTTTGCCGTGATACCAGAAGGCCCATCACTAAAAACTCAGCACTTTAAGTTATAGAGTGTTCAAGAACTCATTTTTTGTGTGTGTGTGTGGTACCGGGGATCGAACCCAGGGGCATTCTACCACCGGGCTATACCCCCAGCCCTTTTTTTTTATTTTTTATTTTGAAACAGGGTCTCACTAAGTTGCGGAGGGCCTCACTAAGTAGCTGAGGCTGGCCGCGAATCCGGATCCTCCGGTCTCAGCCTCCCAAGTACTGGGATTACAAGCGTGCGCCACCACACCCGGCTCAAGAACTCATTTTAAGATTCAAATTCTCCTGGGAAAGTAGCATTTGGGTACCTTTCCTGGAAGCCAGGGCAGGGGGGGGGGCAAATGATCTTTGGGCACTAGATGGCATGAATTCTCTTCCTCTATATAACAGCCTATCTGATGCTGGCTCCAAAGGAGGGAGAAGCAAGGCCACTAGGAAGTTTTTTAAAGTCCCCCAAAGAAAGAGTGATCATTCCCTGCATGGACCGCAGTCTTCCTAGAAGTGGACTGGGGTCTGGGTATACAGGATGTCCTTGTTACTAAGTACCTAGGATTCAATAATAGGACTTTTGATTCCATCAGGGAGTTAGGAAGAGGGGTATTAGGGTCTCAGATAAAAGCTTCAAGAAGTTTTAAATTCGGCTTGAGCCCACATACAATGGTTTGTTATAGGCATCCCTGGACTCCTTGTTAAAGCATAGTTAGACTGCTAAGTATCTTTTTTGCTTTTGTATCACTGCAAGGGTTCTTTTGATGTTTCTATGCATTGCTATTCAGAGTTACAGACACTGAATATTTCACAAGATATCCACAGATATTAATAGCATCAGGGATGCTTACATAATATGACATTTTAGCAAAAAAAAGTATTATTTTTATGTGGCACTGTTGTTTGCAGATTTTCTTAGTTTTTATATTTATGGGAAATGGAAGAAAATGAATGACATCCAACATAAACTGTCTTACCTGGGGAGAACTGAGACTTTTGTTCTTACTTTCTCTTTCTCTTAAGCATAAGCCTTTGAAGTTTGAAAGGCCAGAGAGTCTAAGGTAGAAAGGACTGATGCTGGTGACTAGGGATGGATAATGGTCTAGAATCAACCCTGGCTCCCCACACTTACTTAAGCTGACAAGCACTAAGCAGAAAATTCTAAGAATTTAATCTTAGAATTAATTGTCTGAAGGATGTTGTTTAAATGCAGATTCCAAGGCACCTCCCCAAGAGTGCCTGAGTAGTGGCAGCCTCTGGACTGAGCTAACAACCTGCATTTTCAATAATTGCTTAAGGTGACTGGTGTCAGTGACTTAGATCACACTCTAATTCTTTCTCTTCAGCAAGAAATTTTATAGGATCACAAATCACAGAAACTCAAAAATAGAAGGGATGCCTTACGAGACATCTTCCAGTCCAACAGCTGTCACTTTTTAAGATTCTACCGGAACATTCCCCTTTTGAAAGCAGTTATATTTTACAAAGTCCTGCCTTATGCTGAAATAAAATCTTTGTCTATGTGCCTTCCAGTCATTTTCCATCTACTTTCAGGGCTGGGTATAAAAAGTCCACTTCCTATTTCATATATTATTAAAGAATAATATTCCAGGTCCTTTGACACTTCCATTCTTGATGCAAAAATAGGTTTTAGTTTCATAGCAGTTCTCCTCATCATTTCAATTTTCAAGGTATGAGAGATAGTTTAGCAGGTCTTTCCTCTGACCACTCCAGGCCTGCACATCCATTTGAGATGCAAGATATTTTTTTTAATGTACTAGTCATTCTGTTGTGCCTGTGTGAACTGAATTACCCCTGAGCTATCCTAGCCCACTTCCCTATAGTTCATGTTGAAAAGTGCAATTTACCAGATGTCTTCTATCAACTTGTGTTTCACACATTTTCCTAAAGATCTGTTGGCTAGGTACACCTGAGCTGTCTGTGATGTGCAGGGCACTGTTCTTGGTGTTGCTGATGTGGCATCGATTATGGCAATGTTACAGTGGGGATGGCTTGCTTGCTTTTCACTGTGGAGTGGTCTTTTCATCCATTTCCATTTCCCTTTCTTTTAAGTTGGAAGGAGGAGTAGCAAGGACAGGGATCACCTTGATTTGCACAAATTCTTCTAAGAAGTACTTCTTTTACCTGATTTTATTCCAGAGAACTAGCTACCCAAGATTTTAAGAAGCTCTGGAGTCATTATGGGAGTCTTTCCAAAAGGTGTTGGACATAAACAGGACCAGAAAGAATGGATCGAGTATAGATGGAGAGAGGGGATGGGAGGTTATTTCAGATCAAGAATGTAACAGGAGAAAACGCTAGAGAGCCTGCCCATGTAATTGTGTAATGAGAAGATTTTGTGATGGGAAGGGTGTGTGTGTGTGTGTGTGTGTGTGTGTGTGTGTGTGTGTGATGGGGAAGGTCACAAGTAAAAAATTTCAACCTAGACCACCAAATTAGAGAATCACAGAAGGCAAAATTAGGGAAGCACAGTGGAGAGAGGCGACCCCACCTGGCAAGACTGATTCAATTCTGTGCTGCAGCCACATGGACTAAATAAGCTAATGCCTCAGCCTTCCTTCCCCACCTTATCTATTATCCTGAAAGTGAGCTCATCCCACCACTGCAAACAGCTTAAAGAAGTCATGCAACTACAAATTGGTTTGATAAGACAATGTTAATGAGCCTGGTATTATCCTCTGTGAGAAGAAGGTGAAGGGTTAGCTTTTTTAATAGAGTTCCCATGGCAGGACATTGACAAGACAAATACCTAAATTACAGCATTCTCTCTGGTTGGTAGGGACCAGGAGAAGTAGGATTTGGGCCACTGACATTTATATCAGCCAAGCCATACGGAAGGGTATTACAAACATCAATCACTGTGTGGTCAGCAATTCTGGTAAAATTAAACTTAGCCTAGATATCTGTTATTCAGTCTTCCCTGGGAGCATACATCTCCATGAATTGCATGGAAGTATTTGCCTACACAGCTAGGACATGGGCGCATACTACTTTAAATAGTGAATGTGCTCTAGGAAGCAGTGCATTTTTATAGATTGATGTAATATTTCATCAATATGTGAAGCAATAAGCAAGTTTTAATGATTTTCTGTGAACCAACAACGTTAGTGATACAAGTAAAAAATGCTCCCATAAACTGTATTAATGCAAGGAGGGTTTTTAGATGGAGAGAAATGACAAATCCATTGGATTCTGCACTTACCTGATCATATACATTATATGGTGTCCTGATCATATACATTATATTGTGTTACTTTCTAATCACCACATTTATTTTATCTATCTATCTATCTATCATCTATCATCTATCATCATCTATTTGTACTGGGGATTGAACCCAGGGGCATTTTACATCCAAGCTATACCCCCAGCCCTTTTTATTTATTTATTTTATTTTGATACAGGGTCTTAATAGGTTGCTGAGAGTCTCACTAAGTTGCAGAGGCTGACTTTGAACTCATGATTCCTCTGTCTCAGTCTCCTAAGTACTGGGATTATGGGTGTGGGCCATCATGTCCAGCTAATCACCACATTTATAAAAAGAAATAGATATGCATGTGTTAATACTTAAGAGTTATTATATGTTAAGGAATGTCTGAAAATAACGTCATATACAGGATATTTAGTCCAAGAAAGTTTGGTGGGAAAGCATGATTATTTTTATTTATTTATTTTTTTTTTTTTTGCGGTACCAGGGATTGAACGCAGGGGCGTTCTACCTCCGCGCTATGCCCCCGGCCCTATTTTTTTTATACTTTATTTTGAAACTGGGTCTCACGAAGTTGCAGAGGGCCTCACTAGGTAGAGAGAGAGAGAGGGAGAGAGAGAGAGAGAGACAGGGAGAGAAAGAGAGAGCTGAGGCTGGCGGCGAACCCGGATCCTCCGTTCTCCACCTCCCAAAGTACTGGGATTACAAGCGTGCGCCACCACGCCCGGCATATTTTTAAATATTTAACTAGCTGTAACATGAAAGGGAGAGTTGAGTGACAATTGATGACAGTTACAGAAAGGGAGCTTCTACCTCTAGATAGAAAGACTTTTCTAAAAATCAAATCAAAGCTTTC
This sequence comes from Glis glis, assembly GCA_004027185.1. Lineage (NCBI taxonomy): Eukaryota > Metazoa > Chordata > Mammalia > Rodentia > Gliridae > Glis > Glis glis. The sequence continues at coordinate 26,059 of PVJS01005564.1, forward strand.
TAACAATAAATTTAAAATAATTGTTGGATAATTATCTGCCTATGATATGACAAAAGGATTCCTATGTAAAATTGATATGAGGTAGATTTATGAGCCTTCTCTACTTTTATCATTCATTGTTATTATTCTATAATATTTAAGGCATAGTAGCTTGAATCTTTTAATAAAAGTGACAAATTTTGTGAAGGCAAAATGAATAAAATGTATTTTTTCTTTTATTTCTAATTCAAGTTGTATGTAAATTTGACATTTCCTTGTTCTTATATGTGACATACAACCAGAGAGAGATATATTTCTAAAATACAGTAATCAAATACTAATAGAGTTCAGTACCCAAGCAATGCTATTATGAAAATGATACAATATTACATTGCAGGATCAAATTTACTGCAGGACAGTATTTTTTTTTCTATTTATTTGTGTGATTCAGCATGGGTGTCTTCGTTGAAATCCAAATAAACAAAAGAAAGCCGGGAGTGGTGGCACACACCTATAATGCCAGTACTTGGGAGGCTGAGACAGGACGATTGCAGGCTTGAGGACAGCCTCAGCAAGTAGTGAGACTCTCATCAATTTAGTGAGACCCTGTTTCAAAAATAAAAATAAAATAGGGCTGGGGGTGTAGCTCAGAGGTAGAGCGCCCCTGCGTTTAATCCCAAGTACCACAAAACAAAACAAAAAAACAAATAAACAAAAGAACAAACCGTTGAATAAGATTTACAACAAAACTTAATTTTTTTTTTTTTTTGCGGTACTGGGGATTGAACCCAGGGGCGTTCTACCTCCACGCTACACCCCTGGCCCTATTTTTTATACTTTATTTTGAAATCGGGTCTCACGAAGTTGTGGAGGGCCTCACTAAGGAGAGAGAGAGAGAGAGAGAGAGAGACAGAGAAAGAGAGAGAGAGATTGAGAGAGAGAGAGAGAGAGAGAGCTGAGGCTGACCGTGAACCCGGATCCTCTGGTCTCTGCCTCCCAAAGTACTGGGATTACAAGCGTGCGCCACCACACCCAGCCCAAAACTTAATTCTTTAAAAGTTACAGTTGATGCTTTCATACAATTACTCATAGGAGTTACAAGCTAAGTGGGGATGGATGAGTTAACCCTGGGGTTTTGGGGAGAAGCAGAACAGGCTGAACCTTGTCCCACAACCAGTGACTTACTGTGTTCAAAACAGGGGAGCGAGTGGTTAAATACGTGGCCCTGGGGCCAGCAAGTCTGACTCAAGATTCTAGTTTTATTCCTTCAAAGCTAAGTGAACTTGGGCAAGTAATTAAAGTTTGTATTGTCTCCATTTTCCCATTACTTTATCAATCATTTTAAAATATACTTTTATGCTGGGTGTGGTGGCGCACGCTTGTAATCCCAGTACTTTAGGAGGCAGAGACCGGAGGATCCGGGTTCAAGGCCAGCCTCAGCTCTCTCTCTCTCTCTCTCCCTGTCTCTCTCTCTCTCACTCTCTCTCTCTCTTTCTCTACTTAGTGAGGCCCTCCACAACTTCGTGAGACCCAGTTTCAAAATAAAGTATAAAAAATAGGGCCGGGGGTGTAGCGCGGAGGTAGAACACCCCTGGGTTCAATCCCTGGCACCACAAAAAAAAAAAAAAAAAAATATATATATATATATATATATATATATACTTTTATTTGGTGCATTGTAATTATACATCGTCCTGAGGTATAGAGTGATAGGAACATGCGTGCACACATCTCTTGGAGCACTTTGCTCCGCACGCCCCTCTAGTCCACCTCAGGTCACATTTGAGGTCATCCTTAATTGTCTATGTGACCAGCTATGGATCAACGAGGCAGTGGTTCTTCTTGATGTTGGTTGGCAGTCAGGTGGAGAAACTGAGGCAACTGGGTCATGTGAATCTCAGCCTCTAGCCGACCAGCCCCGGCTCTTTCACATGAGGCCCAGCAGGTTTCTAAGAGAGAAAGTAGGAGCTGGAGAGGCCTGTGCAGCTGGGCTCACAACCAGCACAGCTTGCTTCTGTCACATCCTCTTGGCCAAAGCATTGCCCCAGGCCAGCCCCGACTGGAGAGGGGAAGAAATAGACCCTGCTTCTTGATGGGATTTGCTGCAAAGTCGTACTGCAAGGAGTAAAGTATAGACAGGGGAAAATTGTTCCATTTTGTGCAATCTGCCATGTAGAATATGCCCTTTATTAAGTAATTATATTATTTTGTGTGTGTGTGTGTGTGTGTGTGTGTGTGTGTGTGGTACTGGGGATTGAACCCAGGGGCATTCTACCTCCGTGCTACACCACCTGCCCTATTTTATTTTTATTTTGAAACAGGGTCTCACTAGATTGATGAGAGTCTCACTACTTGCTGAGGCTATCCTCAAACCTACAATCTTCCTGTCTCAGCCTCCCAAGCACTGATATTACAGGCATGTGCCACCGCACCAGGTTAATAAGTAATTATAATTTGCAGAAATAAATTGGTAAAGTGGTAAAGATTCATCATCAGATTATGAAAATCTTTTGTTTTCTATAAGCATGCCTTATTTGATATTGTTCACTCTCTCTTTTGTTAGAAGGGTCATTTTGAATACTAAATGAAAAATTATGATGTGCATTAATGAGCTCAACTCTATTTTTTACATGGTTTTGAAATGTATGGTTATAATCCTGTGGGAGAAATAATTTAACAATGTTCAGAAGTTTTAAAACATAGTGTCCTTCTAAACATCTTCACAAACATTGCAGTAAATAAATAGATGTGATCTTATTTCATGGGAATTATATATAAGGTCTTGGATATTTTAACTAAATATGGGTATGTCTGAGACAAAAATATGATTTGTATATCAATTCAATATAAGAAAATGTAAACATGTCATTTTAAATTAATTGTGGCATTGTTGAGATCTGAGAGCATACCTCTCTCAGCTTTGTTTATTTTGTGTGTGTGTGTGTGTGTGTGTGTGGGAGTATATTGGGGATTGAACTCAGGGACTTTCTACAGCCCTATTTTATTTTTTATTTTGAAATAAGGTCTCACTAAGTTGCTGAGGGCCTTGCTAAGTTGCTGAGACTGGCCACAAACCTGTGATCCTCCTGTCTCAGCTTTCCAAGTCCTAGGACTACAGGTGTGCACCACCACGCCTGGCTCAGCTTTGCTTTTACAATAGTAATCCAGCTGTCAGTTCTGTCTCAAAATTTAACTAGAGCCACAGAAAAGCAGTTATCTGGAACTTGTTAGCTTTGCTGCCCACACATGTACAAAATATTTTTCTTACATTTTGTTTTAATGTTATTCCCTTATTTTTTGACTGATGTTGCTAAAAGAAATGAGAATATTTTAAAAGCTCCAACAATTGTTACAGAGCTGCTGTAGAAGGCCTTGCCTATTTTGTGTTTCAGTGTACCTTATGTAATGTCTGAGACAATAGATTGTGTCTAGGCTTAGTAGGCATGATTGTCTTGAAGAACTACACTTCCCTTTCAGTACAGAATAAGCAGATACTTGATTTGCCCATTTTCCCCCCTAGCTACTAGGAAAGGCAGTGATAAATTGAAGTCTAATTATTTTATCACTTTGCATGTACTGGTTATGTTTCTTTAATATGGTCTTTTCAATACTATTTAAACTGTCTTATTCACTATGATGTGAGACTACAATGCACCAATAAAAGTATCTTAAAAGCCAGGCGTGGTGGCACACAACTGTAATCCCAGTAATTGGGAGACTGAGACAGGAGGATGGCAAGTTCATGGCCAGCCTCAGCAACTTAGTGAGGCCCTCTGCAACTTAGTGAGACCCTGTTTCAAAATAAAAAAAAATAAATAAAATAGGGCTAGGGTATAGCTCAGAGGTAGAATACCCCTGGATTTAATCCCCAGTAACTACACACTCAAAAAACTAAAAAATACAAAAAATAAATTGTCTTATTTTACAAATGTTTTTTCTCACATTGATTCAGTTTCTTTTGGGTAGAAACAAAATATAATAAAATCTCTCCCCAAATTATGATATTTATATATTCCTTCCCAAATGTATCCTCATTAAACTGTCTATTGATATTTACTTTCTTAAACTTAATGGCCCTAATATATCCTTCTAGCCTCATTTAAGGAAATAGTATAATAAAAAAAGAAGGATCATAGACTCTCAGCTCAGAAATGTGGTAGCTCTGTGGCTTTGTACAAGTTGCTAATTTTGGATTTTCTTTTTCTTTTTTCCCCCCTCTGTTTTTAAATTGGATAAGGCATGAATGCCCATATCTGTTGTAGCAGCAAATGAAACGTTTCATCAACAAACCAAACATTTTTCAAATAGATCGATAGTGCTTCCAATTATTATCTTTTCATCGCCTTTCTATACCATTTATTAAAATAGTCATTAAACTATATAATTCTATCTATATTCAAAGCAAAAAAATCCTTTGGAAAGTACAGAAAAATCACAAATAAATATTAATACAGTGAACACTATCTCATGTCTGTTCTTCCCAACATGACTGAAAGCATTGATTCTATGAGGTAGATGTGACATTAGATAACTTAGCTGCCACTAACTCCTTTCTGGTACTTATGGTTTGTATACATTTAAGGAATGTATTTGTAATATCATTGACCTTCTACTCTCCTACCTAGTTCCCACTGAATATCTCTTCAAGCACTATCAGTTATTATTTACTAAGTACTTCTCAAATTCATGTACTTCTCTTCATCTTTACCAATTTTATAACACTGCAAAATAGCTGAATTCTTGCAAAGTCAGTTCCATTGATCTCCCCGAATCTGCTCTCTCCTCTCACCCCCAAACTACAGAAAAAGTAAATTTCATTTTCTGTCTCCCTTTCCCACCAACCCTGTCTTAAAGATCCATCGGCGCCATCCCATTGCCCATTGCTCTTATGATAAAGGTTAATCTCCTTAGCTTGTCCTCTAAGGCATTGTATGGTCTGACTCCTGTCCATTCCTCTCTTGTCACATCTCACTCCTATAATGTTCTGCAATCTCCTCCATTCTCCTAGTCTGTTTCCCCCCTCAATCCTCTGTCGTGTGTGTGTGTGTGTGGTATTGGGGATCGAATCCAGGGGAACTGTACCTCCAGGCTACATTCCCAACACTTTTTGATTTTTGTTTTGAAACAGGGTCTCACTAGGTTGCTAAAAGTCTCCCTATGTGTTGAGGCTGTCTTCCAACCTGTGATACTTCTATCTCAACCTCTCAAGTACTGGTATTCCAGGTGTGCACCACCACACCTGGCCCCTGCCCTCTTATATAATCAGTTACCTTATGGTCTTGGTACAATCATTACTTCTTAGAGAAAGTCCTCAAAGTCCTCTTGAATCCATCAGATCTCCCAGTGCATGCTCCCATAGAACCAAATATTCATTTTCCAAAACCCTTATCATGATTTATAGCTAACTACATGATTTGTGGCCATTTGATTAGTATCCATTTCCCCATTGTTATTTGAGTTCTACATGGACAGATAAGACTGTGTCCACTTTTGCACTCTTCAAAGCACCCAACTCCAAGCCTAGTACCTGGAAAGTCAAAGTGCTCAAATAAATCAAAGATTTCTTAACTGAGATAATGCATGGTTGTGACCTTAAGAAACTTACAGTTTTATAAGGAGAATAAAGGTAGTACTCAAGTGGTTATAGGGCCAGGAGGGCTTGAGAAATGCCACAGAGATGGTACAACATCCCTCAATACTCTTCCCAAAGCTTACTTAGTGGTCTGAGCACACAATATGGTACCAGTGACGAGGGCTCTGACTTTCATTATAGTCATCCCTCTCGCAGGTATCACCAACCCGCAACGACTCCTTAACTCTGCAAGTTGTCATAGTGCCCATCTGTGTAAAACATACACAAAGGGAGGAAAGATAAAACAACAGACATATTTCCCATTAAAGTTTAGAGTAAAGGAAAGTGCTTCGAATGGGTAGCTCTTTAACATGGACATGATCTAGCTCAAATTAATGACTCACCCACAAATGCTTTACTGCTATTGCTGCTGTTTGTTTAAGTCCCATGGAGCCAGCTCTTATAAATTATCCCTTAATATGTCCCGGATGGTTTGGTGTGGGGAGGATGCTCACTTTCCCCAAGGAGCTAATGAAAATTCAGTGTTCGCCTATTCCCTGTAGCTCATCGCACACACACACAAAAATCAATGCCTGAAATACAATGGCTGCATAGTGATGATATGTGGTTCTGTTGCCTTCACAGAGCTGAAAATTATAACTCTAAAAGCAATCTCTCCTCCTCTCCTCTGCAAACTTTAGATTCACAGGTCTGCTGCCTTCTTGACCCCAAGTCTTCTAGCTCCCTACCAGAAGGCAGTGTTTTCCTCTTTCTTTTGTAGAAAGTGCTGACTCCTCCTGGAAGCTAGGCCCAGAGGGTAGCTGTTTACTGCACACCTGTAGCTAGATTTGAAATCTCCGTGGTATCCCAGACTTGAAGAACTGTGCAAACTGAAAATTACAGAGAAGCTGTCCAGACATTTTAGCAGTAAATTCTATTTGCTGGTGTGAAAACACAAGAGAAACAATGCTTACTCAGTCCATAACACTGAGGCATTTGTTTCTCTCTTTTTTGGACTTTGTGGAATAAAGAGATTTGTCCAGGAAGAATGAAAAGTGAGATTGGGAGAGAGAGGATAGACTTTGAAATCCATCCCTTTGATTTCTTTAAAATAGAAGTTTTAAAGGTCCAGGTAAGTTTGCTGAAGATCAGGATCAAGGTCAAGGCATAAAGGATGTCTACACCAATGTGTAGGGTTAAGAACTTGGGTGAATTTGGGGAGATGTTGATTTTATCAGATTTCAAAAGGCTACTGCCTCTAGGCATAGGGTAACAGTCCCATTTTGTTTAAAATAGTAGAAGTGCTGGGTGTGGTGGTGCACATCTGTAATCCTAGTACTTGGGAGGTAGAGATAGGAGGATGGTAGCCTCAAGGAAAGCCTCAGCAACTTAGTGAGACCCTCAGCAACTTAGCAAGACACTATTTCAAAATAAACAATAAAAAAGGATGGGGGTGTAGCTCAGAGGTAGAATGTCCTGGAGGTTCAATCCCCAGTACATTAAAAAAAATAGAAGTAACTATGTGACCTTGAACAACCCATCTACATGTGACTCACTTTTAAAAAGTGCACAAGAGATAATATAACAAAATGGAAATAATAGAAAAGAAACAGGATAATAGAACAAAATAGGAATAATGAAACAAAAGAATTAATAGAAATACCTTAAAAAGTTTGGACAAATGTTTTTAATGCATGAAGTTGCTACTGATGTGAGTGATTTGTGTTTATTTTTATTTGGTAGAGGATAGTCCTAAAGGTAACTAATAATAGCCTGCAGGAAGGAAAATTAAAAAGGAACTAAATCTCTTGTCTTCTCATATTTTAAGAACTATGTGATGGGAGATTTGATGATCTCCAAGGGGGAGGTCAAACTAATGAATGAAACTATCTCAAGTTGGATATACTCCATCTTTGGATGCTGGAGTGTCCAACATTGGGATAGCCTTTTTCCAATAAAAATGGGGTCTTGTCCCTGGAGTTACAAAACCAACTCTGAAAGGTTGAGAAGTTCATGTAAGCTCACGTGGTTCAGGAAAGTCAGAGTTGGGATTAAAACTTTAGTCTGATCTGAAAGCCTTCACCAAGTTTTTGCCTGGTGCTGAATCTCCCCTGACACTTCCTATCACTCCATTAAAGGGACATGTGTTGACCTACAGGTGGCACTGTTGAACAATCCTTCAAATGGCTTCATTGCTAAATTACATCAATATGTGCATTCTCGCAGCATCATTACATTTGTCTCAGACTCTAAAATCCTATGTGTAATTTATCTCAACCTGTTCAGGATAATGTGTAATATTCCTTAAAGGCAAGAACCCAAAATTGTTCTTATTTTTATCATGGCGGCTGCTTGATTGGCTGGCTCAGCTCCTATGTTTAAAAACAAATAGAAGCATAAGTGACCGACTGCCAATCTGCTCATTCGCCAGGGGAGAAATGCTACAGGTTCCCCTTGATGAGAGACATTGTTCCTCCATCATATTCTTCTGTTTCTCCCGCAGTGTTGGAGAACAGAGAGCATAGCATCTAATCACTGTTGCTTCGAGGAAATTACCCTCATGTCCTGGTTCCCTGCACATCAGCTGACTGAAGAGGACTCTTTTGTTGTCATGTGGAGGTGGGTGGATTGCTTTCTTCTGTTTCTCAAGGAACCATTCACATGTGGGATGCTAAGCAATTAGAGCATCTCTTTCTGATGTATGTAACAAACCTCCTGTTTCACCTCAGCACAGGCTCATTATGTCTCGCAAGAGCGCTACATGTTGAATTTGCACCTTCGGTAATTAGTATAGCTCCTCTGCCAGCCCTCCTTCCCGCCTTTGCCAACATTTTCAGTGTTAGCAAACAAGCATCAATCACTAACCTGATGAGCAAAATTAAGGCCTCTCCGTGCAACTCAATTCACAGACTGAACTGAAATTCCAGGTTGAAGAACTCATCTTTGCCAGCACTGCAGATGCATATGAAAAAAAAATAACAGCAGCCAACATAATGTCTGGTTTTTATTGAGTACTTACTATGTGCTAGGCATTGTGCTAATTGCTTTACATTGGTTATTTTACAGTATCCACATAAGAAACTGAAGAGGTGGTCATTGCATCTGCCCACTTTATAAAAAAAAATCAAGGTACAGAGAAGGTAGATAACATGTCCAAGGCTATAGAGTTATAAAATGTTAGATCCAGAATGAGATGACAAGCATCATCTGCCAGCTCAATATGGAAAATTTAATTCTAACCCTTTGGATAACAGCTCAGTTTGAGTCACCACTGAGTCAGACACCAGCCACCCAGAAAAGGAGTGTGGCGATTACATTTGTTACATAACCCTCCACGGGCCTTCTGTTGGAAATCAGGAAGGCATGGGAGATTTCCCAGGAAGGATCTTGGAGACATTTGGAAAGAGTGTTCAGATAAAATAAAATGGGTTAGGAAGTTGGAGAAAAGAAATACAGATTTTTGTTTTTACCATTTATGTCATTTGAATTGATCTCTAGGATTTATTCATAATGAATGCATCTCTGTGTGTGTGTGTGTGTGTGTGTGTGTGTGTGCGCGCGCGTGTGTGGGTATGTGTGTGCGGTTATTGTCGTTGTTGTTGCTGCTTTTGCTGTTGTCATGGGGGTGGAATGACAATTAGGGAGACAAAGTGAGTGTTTATCAGTCAGTCTCATACAGACATGGCCACCAAGCAAGTCTCTGATCCAGGGCTCTTTTCCAGTGATAGTTTCTCTCCGTTCTTGGGAGCACATGCCACTGTTGCCCTGATTCTGGTCATTAGTGCCTGTCTTGTCTTTTTGTGCTGAATTTGCTTTCTTAAACCATAACGGCTTTTTGGTAATAAGAAGAGTGACTAGAGAAATGATACATGCATATCCATGTTTATGGCAGCACAATTCACAATAGCCAAATTATGGAACCAACTTAGGTGCCCAGCAACAGATGAATGGATTACAAAATTATAGGGTATACACACGATGGAATTCTACTCAGCAATAAAGAACAAAATTATGTCATGTGAAGGAAAATGGATGGACCTGGAGAACATTATGGTAAGTGAGATTAGCCAGTCGCAGAAAACGAAGGATCATATGTTTTCTCTCGTATGTAGAAGCTAAGGAGTAATTGGGATTCCAGAAGGACTTCAGATAATGGAGGAGAAACTTCAGTGGAGCCAGGGAGGTGGCCTAGGGGAAGGGGGTGGGGTGAGGGAGAGGGAGAATCGGTGAAGGAATCTCTTCCATTGACATTATGTACATATGTGAGAATACCAGTGTCTATCTCAATATCCTGTATGGGTAAGGGGGGAGAGGGGAGGGAGCCTGGGGAAAGCCAATCAAGAGCTGTGTGCATGTATGCCACAATCACTATGAACTGCATTATGATGGGAGACTATAAGGCACTAACAAAAGTATAAAAACAAAAAAGAAAGAAATGATAATAAGGTAGTTTATGAAATTTAAAAGACGGACCTTCATTTTGAGATTATGTCCTCATATTTTTTTCTTCCTCTGATTCCAAATTCTGACTTTCCTACCAACCTAAATGTTGCAAGTTTTAGATTATCAATAGCAGTGCTCTACCACTTATTTATTAAGAACTAGTTTTCTTGTTGATGAAGCACTCTAATGCCAATGGTAACCATGGTCACTACTGTTTTCTAGGCAATGGTTAAAATAGGCAGCTGAAGCGTAAGGCCTAGCAAAACAACATTTACATTGGTTAAAATTTACAGTTGGACTATGTGGATTAAAATCTCTGACCCCAAACATAGTAGTTCGGAACTTGGAGTAATATATTTAATTTCTCTACACCCCAACTTTTACATCTATAAATTGGAATGCTAGTACCTACTTTGTAAAATTACTGTGAGAATTAAATAAGATAATCCATAATTCATTCATCATAACACAAGGTCATAGTAAACATTCTTAACTAAAAACATCTGCATTATTTTAAGTTAAATAACACTAAACTTTTGGACCCAAATAAGTTAAATGTTTGAATAGTATTGATCATAATTTTTTAATTCACATTTAAAAATCAGTATGTTATTCATTAATAAGGAAACAAAATTGTTCTTGAAATTCCTTTATGAGGGCCTGTGTGATAATATAGCACGTGAAATTCTAAGCATGTTCTGGAATTATAACCTAGATTGCCATATTTTCCAAACCAATTTTAAAATAAAACATTAAGAAAAAATGTATATATACTGTATAAATAATATTTTTAAATCATGTAATAAAGTTTTATGTGTTGTAATTACTCAGAGTCTCTAAAATACAATTGCGAATAAGAGGGAAAGAGGGCGCAGGGTGTTTGAATATGCAACATGGCACATGTGTGTTAGATCAGACCCCTATTTTTCAAAGTAGCTGTGAAGCTAGTTCAGGGGTGCAGCTGGGTTTCCATGAGTCTTCGTGGGTACATCAACTTCCAGGTCGGTCCAACCGACTTATAGCATTTAAAACTGATTCTGGGCCATTTCACAAGACATGGATACACAGATTACATTAAGATCTCAGCACTACTTAATTCAAGTCACAAACTGGATTTATTTAGAAAATATAATTCTTTGATACTTGTAGGCTAGAGGATAACAGTATGGGCTACTGAACATACCTGTGTGCTCATGAAACTTAAAATAATCCAAAGAAAAGATCCTTATTAGAAAGGGGTACGCACCGACTGTCAGAGCTAGAGGATGTCATTCTACCAGCTTTCCTTGTTCATATCCCAAGCCAATCCATCCTGGAAGGCCAGGGAGCAGTGTCTTTTGACTCAAGAGCTTGTCATTCTGTTTGTCCCCATCTGCCTGGAGATCTCAGGAAGCCAGGCTTCCATTGCTATGGAGATAGCTCTACCCTGAACCCAATTTCACCACATGGGTGGTACTTTCCTGCCTTGCTTTGTGCCAGAGAACTAGGTTTCAGTGATAAAATCCTTAACACCAGTATTTTAAAGCCCTGAAAATGAGAATTCACTTTGGCTAGAAACATACAAAAATGTTTCCTAACATTGCCAGTAATCAGAGAAATGAAAATACATCAATTTGGCAAAATTAAAAAGTTTGATTGTGCCGGGCGTGGTGGCGCACGGTTGTTATCCCAGTATTTTGGGAGGCGGAGACCGGAGGATCCGGGTTCGCAGCCAGCCTCAGCTCTCTCACTCTCTCTCTCTCTCTCTCTCTCTCTCTCTCTCTCTCTCTCCTTAGTGAGACCCTCTGCAACTTTGTGAGACCCGGTTTCAAAATAAAGTATAAAAAATAGGGCCGGGGGCGTAGCGTGGAGGTAGAATGCCCCTGCGTTCAATCCCCGGTACCGCAAAAAAAAAAAAAAAAAGATTGATTGCATCGAGTGCCGATCCATTTGTGGTGAAAGGGGCATCCTTATCTGTTGCTGGTAGGAATGTAAATCGCTGCAAGAGTGATCTGCACTGTGCTGTTTTATATGTAGATACCTTTTGACCCATCATTCAAGAAGCCTTAGTGCAAAAGGAGATTTGTAGTAGGACATTTGGGGCAGTGCTGTTTGTACTTGCTGTCCTCCTTGCCTGGGAAGGTCTTGCCCCACATAGATGCATAGCTGGCTCCCGCCGGTCCTCCAGTTCTATACCTCACCTGGTGTCTACTTATGAAAACCAGTAGCCCTCCCATGGGCCACTTTTCTCTGGAGTCCCCTGCTTTTTGTTCTCTATAACACACTCAACACCATGTGACTTGCTGTGATTTTCCTTGTTTATGTGTTTTTTGTCTGTCTCTCACATTAGAATGCAAATTCCATGAAAACAAGAGTTTTTTTCTGTTTTGTTTACCTGAGTGCCTAAAGCAGATACCTTAGACATCATAATAAATATATGTTGAATAAATGAATACGTAAATTTAAAAGAATGAGTTATAGCTATATGTAATGACCCAGAGGCAAATTAGGATATACTGTGGAGAGACAGCAACTTATAGAGAAAAATAAATGGGACAACTCAAATTTTGTAAAAACATTAACTATATGTGCATCTATGCTATTTATATCTACCTATCCATCACTATCCATATTTCTAAGAACACGGAAAAAGTTACAGAGGATATATGCCAAATTATAAATTAACATATGTTGCCTTAGGCTATTGGAGTTAGAGTGCAGAGTTAGAGTAGAGAGCACTGATGTGTTTTATACCTTTGTATTTTTTGCCTCGTGACCACAAGCATTGTATCACTTTTCTAATAAAAAATATCCAAGAAAATAAATACAATCCCACCCATGGAAAGTGACTCTGGGCTGTTTCTTTAAATGTAATATGGCAATAATATTCTTTTACTCTTGAACAGTTGGGCTTCTCGTCTTCATAATGCCAATGCCCGCAGGCTTGTAGCAAAGAGATAATTAGCTTCATTTGTGGTTTACCAGAGTCTCAGGTTCAGATGAGCATATAATTGTTTGCTGAGGTTTAGCTAAGAGGACTCCTATATCTTCAGCTTTAGCTTTTAATTGTCTGAGGCTTTGGTAGAAGAGGACAATAGTCATGCGTCAGAAGTTTTGCACTTCTCATCAACAGTACCTTAGGCAAGACAGTGATAGTGGCCAGCCTGGAGTACACATAGCAATGGATACATCGTCTGTAGACAATTTAAAATCAATAATGAACCCATCTAAACATCGATCTGCTTTTCATTATCACCATATACCTGCATTCCTAAACAGTGTCTCTCTTAAAATTTCTTCCCTCCAAAAATATTGAACCTAATTTTTAAGAAATTACTTCAGATTCACAATAGCCAAATTATGGAATCAGCCTAGGTGCACAAAACTGTGGTCTATACACACAATGGAATTTTACTTAGCCATAAAGAAGAACGAAACTATGTCATTTGCAAGAAAATGGATGGAAAGCCGGACGTGGTGGCGCATGCTTGTAATCCCAGTACTTTGGGAGGCAGAGACCGGAGGATCCGGATTCGCGGCCAGCCTCAGCTCTCTCTCTCTCTCTCTCTCTCTCTCTCTCTCTTTCTCTCCCTGTCTCTCTCTCTCTCTCTACTTCGTGAGGCCCTCGGCAAATTCGTGAGACCCGGTTTCAAAATAAAGTATAAAAAATAGGGCCGGGGGTATAGCGTGGAGGTAGAACGCCCCTGGGTTCAATCCCCGGTACTGAAAAAAAAAATAAATAATGCTACGTATGCATATGAAATTGGCAAGCCCTATCTCAATCACATGTACAGGGAAGGGGAGGAAGGGGATGGGACCCGAAGGGAACTGCATCAGGTATTGTGTGCATGTATATCCTATTGCTCTATACCTCAGAATGATGTATAATTACAATGCACCAATAAAACTATAAAAAATAGTTTCAAGGCTACTGATGAGCCAAGATGTACCACACCATCCTTGGTATGCCACCGCTCACAAATTTCTGATTTTCATAATGAAAGCAAGTGTCATGGTTTTATTAAGCACCTATCATTTATTTAGCACAATGCCAGGGAAAAGAGACAAAAAGACAAATAAGAGAAAGCTCCCACACTCGAGTAGCTGTCAGTTTAGAGAGGAAACGGGAACAGGTGCAAATGGGTGAAATATGGGACACTTATTTTAATGGAACAATCTTCAAAGTGCTCTGAGGAGACAGAAGAGGAAGTGATTAGTTCTGCTTGGGAAACTTATTCAAATGCTTGTTCACAAACGTTTACTGAATGAGTTGCCCGCTCTGGGCCAGGTACAGTGAACAAGAAACACGGGCCCTGCGTCATTGCAGCTTATTTTCTGGTAGGATGTGGCAAGTCACTGCATGGGTGAGCAGGCAAATGCAAGCAGAGACAAGTGCTTCAGGATGCCGTCACAGAGAGATCCTGGGCGGGAGGGTCACAGGGGGTCTCCTGAGGAAGTGATCTTCAGACTGAGACTGCATGATGCGATAGAGACAGCCAGGTAAAGGTTAGGAGGACAAATGCTTCAAAGCCAAGGGATGGCAGAGGCCAAAGCACACGTGGATTGGAGACTCGCAAAGCTGGCTGCTTTGAGAATCATGAGGCAAGTGGCGCAGGTGCATCCTGTATTATTAGTCTGCTGCCAGGCCAGACTTTTCTATTTCGTAAAACCTCTACACAAGTGCTACAGTTTGGATCTTAAATATCCCCCAAAGGCCCCTATGTTAAAGCCTTAGTCCCTAGAGTGTCACATTGGGAGGTGGTAGAACCTTTAAAAGGTGGGGCCTAGCGGGAGGTCTTTATGTCATTAGGGGGCGTGTCCTCAAAGGGAATTCTGAAACCCTAGTCCATTTCTCTTCCTCCTTGGCTTCCTGGTCATGGTATGAGTTGTTCTTCTCTGTCATGTGCTCCTGCCATGATGCGCAGCCTCCTCACAGGCCCCAAAGCAACAGGGCCAACTGATCAGGGACTGGAACCTACAAAATTGTGATCCAAAACAAACCTTTTCTCTTCACAGGTGAATATCTCGGGCATTTCATTGTAGTGATGGAGAGTTGACTAACACAAGGAGATTTTCCAATGCAATCAGGTGGAGATGCTAGAGTATGATATGAGAGGAATGTGATGAGGATGCTGCACAGGAGGGGGTGGCACAATCTAATTTACATTGTATGTATGGGGGTGGGTGGGTACTGGGGATTGAATTTAGCTGCATTCCACCTCCAAGCTACAACCCCAGCCCTATTTTATTTTTATTTTGAAACAGGGTCTCACTAGGTTGATGAGAATCTCACTACTTGCTGAGGCTGTCCGTGAACCTGTGATCCTCCTGTCTCAGCCTTCCAAGTACTGAGATTATGGCATGCACCACCACACCCAGTTAATTTACATTTTTAAAGTGCCACTGTGCTTGCTGTGCATAAGAGCTACTGTGTTAAAGGCAAGGGTTAAAGTGGAGAAACAGATCGGAAGGCTCTTGAAGCCATGGATTGATTTTGATGGCTTGGACCAAGGCGGAGGCAGTCGAGATAGGGAGATATGGAATCAACAAAGGCTTCATGGCTTTCTGCTAGGCCTTGAAGAAAGAGAAGTCAGATTTTTATTTTCTATGGAAGAATAAGAGCAAGAGCATGGACAAAGAATGAAAAGTGGTATGGGTTGTGGTATGGGAAGGACGGATGGAATTCTGGAAGGCACTGATACAGAAAGATTCAGATGAATAGCATATTGGAGCTGCTGAGTTGATAAAGCCACTGAAAAGATAATCAATGACAGAAAAGGGAAGGCTTTGTTTAGGTAAATTGCTAATTAGAAACAGAAATCTAAGTCCTCTGATCCTTCCCCTTGAGTAGTTGCTATCCATTTATAAGATCTTTCTCTTGTTATCTCTATCAGGAGATTCTTCAGGAGTGGGGAACCATTTCCCCAGGAAGACTTGAAATTTGTTAAAGCTTTCTCCTGTCATTATTGTAGTGGGCTTTTAATGCTTGCTCCTGTTTTCTACGAAACGTATCTGCCACTGTAGAGTAGCAGTGATCAAACACAAAATGGAGCTTTCTGAAGTGATCCTCAAAGTGTTAAGACACCACTGAGACCATTTCCTAGAGGAGACTCCCGGGGCAGCACTTGGTGCCCAGGCTCTCAGTTTCCTGACTAAGGGTCTCAGTAAATACCTTCTTGAGCTTGCTGCCCAACTGTGTGAAATTATATTACAGAGCTTGCTCTGTGCTGACTCCAAAAGGTGATCCCATATGTAAAGAAATCTCTCTTTTATTGTCTTTCTTCAGTGGAGCAATGACAGGACTTTATGAGGTGGAGCCATGAAAAGAGCCAGTGTTCTGTAAGGAGCACAAGAAACTGTCTAATCTGAAGGCTTCTTTTCTTTCTGTCTCTCTTTTTTTATTGTTTTGTTTTGTTTTGTTTTGTTTTGTTTTGTTTTGTTTTGTGCTGGGGATTGAACCCAGAGGCATTCTACATCCAAGTTATATACCCAGCCCAATTTTATTTCTTATTTGGAAACAGGGTCTCACTAAGTTGTGGAGGGCCTTGCTAAGTTGCCAAGGCTGGCTGCAAACCTGTGATCCTCCTGTCTTAGCCTCCCAAGTACTAGGATTACAAGTGTGTGCCACCACGCCCAGCTAATCGGAAGGTTTCTGAGCTTAGGACATGTATTTCCCAAAGTGAGTGGAAGCTGGAAAGTCTATTTTATTGATTTTTGTTTGTTTGTTTTTGCCAGCTTAGTGATCCACTGTCCTCATGCTAACATCCTTCTTCTCCAAGAATGTCTTACCTGTGCTTCTCTCTATGGCGAAGCATTGCAGCATTAACCAAGAACATGGGATGTAGAGTCAGACAGAACCAATTTCACCACTTAACAAGTATGGCTCTGTGCAGTTACTCTGAGACTTGGTGTCCTTACTACTCAATGGGTTGTTACTGGACCAACAGCATCAGGTAATGGTCAGAAATACACAATCTCCAGTCCCTCCCAGACTTACAGAACCAGAATCTGCATTTATATGAGATCTACAAGGTATCCAAATTCACATTAAGTTTTGAGATGCAATAATACAGAAAATTCCTTGCTATGTATTCAGTTCTAACTGGGAAGAGATGTTTATTCCAGAAGAACATCAAAAGAAAAAAAAAACTCCTTGAAAACTGAGATTTAAAAAAAATCTTATTATGAAAGATAGAAATAACTGGGGGAATAGCTCAGTGATGGAGCTCTTGCCTAGTATGCACGAGGTCCTAGGCTTGATCTCCGGCACTGCAAAAATAAATAAATAAACACAATAAAATAAAAAAGGGAAAATAGCACATCATTTTGTAATTGAGGAGGCAGATAGAATTTTAGCTATCCTGTCAAATTATGATATCCAGGTAGACACTCAATTTGCCTATGCCCTAAGTTAGCCCTGGAAAATACGGTGGGGTCAAAGCTCCATCATGAAGCCTTAAGTCACATTTTGAGGCCTCTTACTTTACTTAGAATTGCTACCACCCACTTCCTCTTGGAATACTCATTCCTCTTGATAGAACTCACAGGAAAAACAGCTTTATAGCCAACACTGAATCTGTATGCAAATATGGCCAGATTAGACATTTCACAGACTTCCAATTTTTACTAGCTTTATAACTGTCTCATCTCTATTTTTAATGCGTTAGGAGAGGGGGCAATGAAGAAAGAATACTGAAGTTTCTTAGCCATACCCCCACCTGCCCCATCATCTTAGCCATGCCCACACCTGCCCTATCATCACACTTATTGGCTGCCCTATTAAACTTCTCAATGTTTACTGTTCCATTCCCACACAGCTTGGGTTCCTAGAGGAAATGCCTTTCCATTTTTTTTAATCACCACTATTAACCTTTATTTTCTCTAGTTTTGATTTTTCTCCATTAACATCACTTTTTTTCTCTCTTCTTTTGCTCCTCGCTGCCCTTACCAACCTTGGCAGTGGTCTACAAGTGCTTTAGCATCAAATTTGGATACAACTCCATAGAGGGGACTCATGGATGACCCTCGGTTACCTTGCATTGTGTTATCCTTCTCCTTGGCAGGTGTTAGATAATGAAAGTTCTCACTGTTTTATGTTAGGAAAGAGTTAATATAAATAAGGGGGGCTATAATGTTCTTTATTCATCAGAGCTTTCAGTGATAGCCAGCACAATAGGATCAACAAACTAGACTCAGCGATTCAGGTCCCTTGTCTAATTGCTATGTAACCATTTCATCATACACTGTGGAGGGTTTGCATGAGAAAGTGAAAGAGTAGAGTCCTCAAAAGGCATGGGACCCAGAATGGGCTTGGTTATGCTGTGGCCACAAACAGTTCCCAAATGACATTCTCCTAGCTTCACCTAATGACATCAAATCCCAAATTGCATGCCCAAAGCCAGTGGGCAGTGGCACCGTCCTTAGTGTAGACACTCAAAGATGAGACTAAGAAGGGATCCACCTCGATACAGGTCTTCCCCATCACAGTGGCAGATGGAAAAGAAGGGAGGAGAATCCCTGGTGGCTCTCAAGGTTTCTGCCCAGAAGAGAAAGCTCGTTTTCACTCAGATTGCATTGACAAAGCAAGTCACACAGCTTATCTCCAGCTTAAGTGAGAAGTACAAGCCATCCGTGTCCAGAAATGGGAAAGACAGAAATACTTGGTGACTAGTACCGATGACTCTCTGAGTCTATCACACCCACAGATAATGCTGGGTTCCAGCTTTCCTACTTGATCACACACAGACTTAGTAAACCTTGCATTTCTAAACATGTGAAATAGATATAATCCCATCCACCCCACTTACCTCAGTGAGTTAACTGGAGAACCAAATTCCCTACTGTGTGTACAATCACTCTGAATATGTCCAGTATTACTCTCCAGCAAAATCTTTAGCTCCTGATACAGGACTTTATTTCCGTCTGGATTCTATTGTATCGACTGAGCAATGGATGGCATTATTATTAAAATAAAATTAAGATATACAATCTTAGGAGGTGTTTATTAAAACATCAAGGAGATTGTTTATATATCGTCAAAAACCAGGCCAAAAAAAAATCTGAAAATGGAATATTTGTTTTGCAGACAATATCAATGTAGGAATGTGAAGTATTTTTTTTTCCATTTCTTTGAAAGTCAGAGTCAGCTCCATCACTGTTACAATCCCTGTGACTCTACATACTCCCAAAAGGTTTGTTCTCTAAATTAGTAATTTAGTTTGGAGAGAAATTTCTGGGAGTCCAAGCTCATGGTTGCATAATCGTGGGTCTGCTGTCTGAGAAACTTCTGGGCAGTATAAGAAATTTGAAAGGCCAGGGGGAGAAGGGAAAAAGGAAAGAAGATAAAATGAATATATGGATGGCAGCCTGAGAGGAAACTTGGGGGAAAATATGTGTATTTAATCAGAAATTTTAAGTTTTTCTATATAGCTTATCACTTGGATCTTCTTCCATTTCTCTCTTTAATTTTTTTGGGGGGTATGGGGGATTGAATACAGGAGTGTTTTACCTCTGAGCTATACTCTCAGTCCTATCTTATTTTTTTATTTTGAAACAGTGTGTCACTAAATTGCTGAGAGCCTTGCTACATTGCCAAGGCTGTTCTCCATCTTGTGATTCTCCTGTATAAACCTCCCAAATTCTGGGATTACAGGGATTACCACCATGCCTGGCTTCTTCCATTTTACAGAATGCCTGTGATGGTCACATTTCGTGGAAGAGAAGGTTTGTTTGTTTTGTTGGACCCCCTGCTTTTATGAGCATGGTTACAAAATGCTGAGTATGAACTCAAGGGAGATACAGGTGGGAATCCAGGTTGATCTGTGAGACAACACAAAAACAGGGACACTCCACATAGGAAGAATGGGAGGAGGGAGCAACGTTTCAGGCAAGACTCAAAACCAACCAGACAAGCAGACAGTGCATCTTCCAAAAGAGAATTTAGGAGTGGATGCATGCTATAGATCCCTCTAGTTACTAATTTTCATGTATTTCTGTAAATAACATCTTTTTTGTGGTACTGGGGACTGAACTCAGGGGCATTCTACCTCTTTTTATTCTTATTTTAAAACAGTGTCTCAGGTTGATGAGAGTCTCACTACTTGCTTAGGCTGTCCTCAAACCTGCGATCCTCCTGTCTCAGCTTCCCAAGTATTGGGATTACAAGCATTTGCCACAATGCCCAGCTTATAAATAGCATCTTTGATGACTTGCCCTAGCAGGAAATATACTTAGTGCAGGGGCAATTATGGGAGAAGCCAGAGCGCCAATACTAAAGCTGATGTGAGACATCAAGTTCAAGATGGAAAGTGAGTTTAGACCAGATCTTCTAATTCAGAGGCACTGGCGGAAAGAAGGAGGACCAAGCACAGAGACAAAGGGGGATCAACTCACTATGCAGACGGGAACACGTGAGCTGGGAGGTGGTCTAAGTTTATTCTGGAACCTGGACTCGGTGCATCTGTGTTGGCCAGCTCAGTCCTCCTAAAGTTGCTGGAACAGAACAGACACTAGATATATATTGGTCTTTAGGATTTCACTCATCATTAACTTTCCAGCAGGTTTTTAATCCACAAAGCATCTGGGTTTGCCTAATTGCCTACCTAATAGTGTCCATTACATGGTTGAATGGTAACCAGGACTCAGATAAACTAGGGAAACATGGAATGCTCTTCAAGCTATCTCAAGTACTGGAGTAGAAAATGTGGTTTAGTAAAAATGTTCGGTAAAATACCGATCTTATGGCTTCAGGTCCCAGCCCCAACATTGTTTAGCTGTGTAACCCAAGCTAAATCACTTAACTTTTCTGGGCAGCAGTTTCCCTACGTGAAGGGGAAATAACACATAATTTTTAGACAGTATGTCAAATCAAATAATTTAAGGTTTTTTTTAAAAATATGTAAGATGTTATACAAATACATTCTGCTACTCCCACATCTTTGCATGAGTATTCCCTTCGTACAGGTCTCTCCCCACCCCTCTGCTATCTTTGCTAACTCCCACTGGTCTTCATGTTTGAACTCCAGTGGTTTTCTCTGGTCTCCATCTTCCCAGCTTGGTAAGATGCCCATCCTTCATCCATTATAGTACAAATCACATTATATCATTGTTTCCTAATGTCATTTTTATGATGGGAAATCAGTCTTGACTTAGTAAATAACTATTCTTATTCTCTAAAAATGTCCTTCAATTATGAATTATTATCACAAAAGAATACTTGATGCTGATTACTGCTTAAAACGTCCACATAAGGACAAAGATGAATACAGGCTGATTATTGCCACGTTGATAGTAGGTTAGACCTTCCAAACATTAACTGAGTGCTTCCTAACTTAGTCAAGGCCAAGCTAGAACCTGTTCTTTTTGGTCGACCATAAGCAAACAAACAAAAACCCATAAAACGTGGATACATACTTCATTATAAATTTAGGTAATTCAGACTACTGGTGTGTATATTAATGAGTAGGCTTATGTTTACTCTTTTAAAAGATAGCTGGGCATAGTGGTGCACACCTGTAATCCTAGTACTTATGAGGCTGAAATAGGATTGCAGGTTCAAGGACAACCTCAGCAATTTAGTGAAGACCTTATCAAATTAGTAAGACCCTATTTAAAAATAAAAATAAAATAGGACTGTGGGTGTAGCTCAGAGGTAGAATGCCCCTGGGTTCAATCCTCAGTACCAGACACACACACACACACACACACACACACACGCACACAAAAAGATAATCATCAAAGTGTAAACACACTTAATTCTCAATCTCTTGAAGAGATTAATCTAACCCATAGAATATGTCTTTGAAGGCCTAAGGTCCTAACATACCCAGGTTGAGAAACATTGTCCTGGAGATTGAATGTAACAGAGTGTGAATGATAAGAACAGGGAGATAAGTAACTCACATGCAGCATGATATTTTCACAAAATTCAGAACTAACTCTATGAGGAGATAATGGTTGGCAGATAATTTTCAGAAAAACTCAAAATGCCCTGGACATAAAGAGATTTATTCTGGATTATAAGTAGATGCCAACCAGACAATCAAGACAGATGTAATTAACACAAACTGAAAAAGACAAAGAGGAAGAAAAGTAATTTTTTTTGGCAAAGGGTTATTGCTTGAAATTTCTTTAGTGCAAGGCAACCCTGGACACTGATTTGATTTTTATTGCAATGTAGTGATAACAAAGTCACATATCATTAACTTTCCACAGAGGACTGGGGAAGGAAAAGGCACTCTCTTATAGATGCGGCTTACTTAAACATTGGTCTTTAGCCTGTGTCAAGAGATTTCTCAGCCAGATGACTGGCTTCCCTGAAGCAACCAGAGTGGTCTCTCCAGGAAGTGTACCTGGAGGAGGAAGAGGAGGAGGAGGAGGAAGGAAAAAAGGAGGAGGAAGAGAAGGAGTATGAGTAAGGTTTGGCAATACCAACTTGTGTGCCTTCCCTAACTATAGAATACTTTCAGTTTCAAGAAATCCACAGGACTAGATTCAGAGAGAGAGCAGTGGTTAACTCTGGGAAAGACTTGGGGGGGGTATCCCCAAGCAGGGACATGTTTGGTGGCACCTCCATCCTTTGCTTTTTACACTTCTGTTGGTTTAATTATTTTTAAATATAACACACATGCAATACTTTGTAATTAAGACAAAAACATAAATGATCACTGCAAGGCAATTCTAAAACCCCTTGATATCCTTCTTATATTTCCTTCTGGAAAAGTAGCAGTTATTAAATTGAAGAAATGACCTTGTTTAATACCTCGTTGAGCAAGAAGACCCCTTGCTTATGAAGGACCATATTTCCATTACTACAAAATCAGCTGCTGCTTGACCACTGGGGCAGATTACTTTGAATACTTTTCCCAAAAGGGCTTCTCATTAAAATGACTTTGCCTCAAGAGCTAATGCAGAAACCCATTTCACTCATTAATTACTTCATGGGTAGAAATTGCTTCCTAAGCTTTACTTGGAACCAATTTTTTCTCCTTAACTTAATTTCCTTTCCTTCACCAGGTTCAATTGCCTGTGATAAATACAAAGGGGAAAAAAAAGTCTGTCATCTGAAGTTTTCCACCAACAAAAATTGTATTTCTCAATTAGGTGTCTTATTAGCCACCTTTTCTACTCTGTGTAAAGATTTGCAACCCATCTTGAAACTGCAGAGCTTGTAGTTTCTCTCGAAGCCTGGTCTTTGTTGGGCTTATTTTAATACATGGGCTCTTAGTCTCTCAGCTTTCAACAATCCTGTGAGCAAAAAAAAAATAATAATAATAATCTATATGAGGTGAAATGTAAGTGTATTCAGGTTGACCGGAACCTATCAAAGCTGATTATCATGAATAGCTTGACACTACAGCTCATCATCTCCAGTTGTGACTCTCAAAAATTTATGTTGAATTGGTAGCTCAATTTTGCTACCTCCCATTAAGAAAAGTCAGATGGAGATCAACCAAAGTAACCTAACTTGGCAGGAGTTCCACATCTGCAACTTGCTTCCCTCTTTGAGGAGGAATAGACACTGCCTTTCCAAACAATTATCAGCATACATTTTTGAATCAAAAAGATCTCCAAAACTCCCCTTGACCTTTACTTTTGACTTGTCTACAGGAAAAGGAAAAAAGCTGGATTACCTAGGTTCTCCAGAAAAAATAATAAACAATTGGCATGTATACAACATAGATACATATGCACATGTGTATGTATATATGTCTATGTTGTGTGTGTATATATATATGTGTGTGTGTGTGTGTATGTGTATATGGAGAGGGAGAGAGAGAGAGAGAGAGGGAGAGAGATACAGAGAGATCTAAAGAGAGATAGATACAAAAAGAAAGGGAAACACAGAGAAAGAGAGGCACACACAGATTTATTACAAGGACTTGGCTCATGCAGTTATGGAGGCTAAAAAAAGTCAGCAAGCCGGACACCCGGGAGAGCTGATGGTTATGTTTCCAGTGTGAGTTTGGAGCCTACAACCCAGGGGAGCCTAAGGTATATGTTCCAGTCTGAGTCCAAGTCTGAAGGCAGGAGATGACTGATGAACCAGCTCAAAGAAAGGCAAAGAGTTCAATTCTCTCTTGGCCTTTGTCCTCTTCAGGCCTCCCTTGGATTGTCTGAGGCCCACGCACATTGAGGAGGGCAATCTGCTACTCAGTCTACTGACTTAAATATAAATGTCATCCGGAAACATCCTCACAGACACCAGAATAATATTCAACTAAATATCTGTGTTCCAGTCAAGTCATCACAGAAAGGTCATCACAGAAGCCTGGACCCAAATAACTGTTCTTAGAGACAAAAGGGAAAGATAATTTATTTCGATGGAGGGAAAGAACCAAGCAGCAGAAGGAGTTGGGGCTTCTTTAAGAGACTCTCCTTCTGATAAACAGTGCTCTTTCTCATCAGACGCCTAATATACATTAATTGAAATGAGCAGGAGTTTACATAAAAATTTTATTAAATCCAAAATTTATATACAAATCAGGACACTAACCGTGTAATGATATCACTAAATTTAAGCGTATATTTATGTACAAAACATTAAGTTTGGTAAATAGTACATTGATGACAGTTGAATTATAAACAGTATTCTTCCAAGGAATTTCTTGCCTCTGAAGCTCATTAAATTCATTCCCATTAGCTTGATATGTAATATTGCTATGAATTACTACATTATAAACAGTCTCATTGCACATCTATAAAACACAATAAATTTATTGGGAAAATACATATATGGCTAATATATATAAATATGTATTAAAATATTTGATTCCATTAGTAATCAAAGACATGAAATTAAATCAACAGTAGACATTCTCCACTTAGTTGACTTACCTAGTCGACTATAATTCCTACATCCCCATCATAAAATGCATGGTGTGTTAATGGAAAGGACAATTGGACAGTATAGCAAGTGGCCGTGCATTTCTTCTCTGGAATCTCATGCTCAGCATGAATTCCTGCATATGTTCTCCCGCCATTTTGTAATAGCAATATTTATCCTTATAATCACAAACTGTAATTACATGCACCTAAAGGAAAAAGAGTGTTTTTTTAAAAAACCTAAGTTGAATACTTCAGAATATCTCTAAAAATGAGTTAGAATAAGATAAACTAAAAGATAAAGGGAGAAATAAGGATCTAGAAGGACTGTGCATTCGGAATACTTTTGGTGTTTTATTCCACTTTAATGGGATAGGAAACGAAAATTGTAAAGAATGACTTAGAAGAGTGGTGTACGTAAAACATAACAAAACAACAGCAACACCAACAAAATATGTACCTGAATAAAGAAAAAGACAAAAAAAAGGTTCTAAGCCCTGTGGAAATAAAAACCATGGCATCTAGCATTTCTAGCCATGTACTTCAGCAATTTATCTCGAGCCTGTTTGAAGCAACACTTTGTTGTTTGACGTTTGTGCTAATTTGCAGTATTTCTGATTAATTGGCCCAACTTTGAGGATCGTTTTTAATTTTCACAGCTGATAATGAGTGTGAGTGATTTGTGTTATGTTCAGCAACTATATACTTCTCCTCTTCCCCTCCACAGAAGCATGTATTTCTCCACCCACTGACGTTGGGCCTGCCCAAACGACTTATTTTAGCCAAGGGAAAGTGGGCAAAAGTGACAGTGTGTCAGATCATAGTTTATGTTTTAAGAGCTTGACCCATTTCTGCAAGTGTCCTTGAGCCTCTGACATGCAGCCTGAGCTTCAAAATGAGAGACTCATGGACGAAACCTGAATCCAACCGGGAGCCTGGTAGCAGGTGATGAGCCCAACTGATGATGAGCTGGGCCAAGTTGAATCTGAGTTGCAACTAATCCACAGAACTGGGATGAGTGAGAATTAGCCTTCCACTTTTAAATGGATATTGCTTTTGCTACAGTTTCTCTAGAACATATATCTAGTATGCCTTTTTTCCCCACTGAAGAAGATCTTTGCCTTCAAGTAGATATTTATTTATTCTTTTTATGTTCGTTTATTGGTGCACTGTAATTATACATTTTGATATATGTCAGGGTATGAACATCATACATGCACACATTGCACATTTAGCCCTCCCTCCAATCTCACCCTATTCCCTCCCCCTTCCCTCCCTTTCATGCTCCAGATAGTAGATATTTAAACTAGTCTTATTTGGAGCTACTTCTGAAATAAGTCCAAATTAATACTTTGAAAAGCATTTGTAATTCACCTGAGAAGTTTGCTTTAGTAGACACAAGCCCCCAAATAGAAAAGGTGTTAGTTGTTCATGAAAATATTAGAAATGAAATCACCTTAATATAGTTTAAATGAACTTAAGTGTTTCAGTGCCTTATGCAATATTTTATGAAAACTTATCTCAGTCTTTTAAGTTAATTCACAACTACTAGTCACATTAACATTTTCTGAGAATATTAATAGTGTATTAAAGTGACAAAGAATGCATTATTAAGAAGAGGATGAAAAGCAGGCAGTGTTCATAAACTTCAATAGCTAAAGAATATACATTTTGGTGGTAGTGTGCACGGGGCACACTGTAAGACATTTTGAAGGAGTCATTCAGTCTGCACCGTATGCTCTACTCAGAATAGGGTTTGGCATGTATTTGGCATTCAGTAAATACTTAATGAATGAAGGAATGTATATGTCTAAATGCCGGCGTACATAAAAGCCTCTAAGACTGATTTTATTGATGTCTCTCTCTCTTATTTCTCATGGGAATATAATCGTACCTATAAATACACAAGAGGCAGAAAAAGGCATCAAGAATAACAAAAAGAAGAGAGCCGAATGATCCACTGATTGGTCTTTTCACAGTCTATTGATTGAATATCCAATAATACGCATGAAAGTTGAAAATGTGTATGCAATTTGCCCTGATACAATCTGAAAATTTCCAAAGATGTTGACTCTTCTCTACATTGCTTGGACATGTCTGCCTCTATCAGTTGACTTGAAAGTTTATAGGGAAATTATTTTAGGCTTGATTATCCTCGTGAATAATTATAAATAACATAAATTGCCTGACTATGGGGAGTTGGTTAAATCTGTCATGGGGTATATGTGCAACAAAATACAGCACACTTTACATTTAGTAAAAACTCAATAAATAGTGTTGACTCACTGACTGAAGCCATTAAAAGCAAGAATTAAATGTATATTTATTGGCAATGAAAAAAATCCACAATGTATTAAGTAAGACTAACAGGTTACCAAACATTATGTAATATAATTCTTTTTCTGAGTGAGGATTCTTTATGTAAACATGTTTATCTGTTTACATAAAGAAATTTAAAAGATTTTTACCTGAATGTTAAGAGTAGTTATTTCATAGAATAGTGATTTATTTTCTCTTTTCAACTTAATGTACCTCCATTGTTTTCTGATCTCTTTTATAACCATCAGATATTATTTTATAATTATAAAAATCAAGACAGTATAATTTTGAGGAAAGTTGTTACATATGTAAACTATTTGGTTATGTTCTATATGTAAAGTCAAGTAAACTGCTAATGATAGCATGAGGATAAGGGAAGAGATACTCCCTCAGTGCCTGGTTTGTCATGGTGTTTATGAATAGATTTGCAAATGCCATAGCTGGAAGAGAGACTGGAAAATCCTAGGTTTTTCTACAAGAGCCATATTTTGTATTGAATTCTATCTGTATACATGATAATTGTTGAGTATTCTATAGAATACGGTAAAGAAGGTATTTCTGTTCATTAGTCCTCAGGCTACTAAAACCAGAAAATAGTTAACAGAAGCTGACAGGAAAAGCCTGACTCAACACTAAATCAGTTCTCCATTTCCCATATCCTTGCCCCAGAATTCTCATGCCTGGAGAACTCACAGCATGTCTACCATGAGATGGACTTATAAAAACATGTTATTTGTTGTTTATATGACATTCAAACTTAACCGGGTGACCTGTATTTTTATTTGCTAAATCTGGAAGCCCTACTGACAAACCATATGCCTGGACCCATTTTCTCACTTAATGAGAAGTAATCAAATCTTCCCTTGGGGCTAATTATATCAAGGTAGTCTCTCTCTTTTTTCCCCAACCCCTGGCCTTTACCCTCATTCCAACCTCTGTCTTGGCTCATCCAGCCTCAGGACTGTTACTGGTGACTTACTATGACTTAGTTTCCCTGTACTGCAGGTATAAAGTCTAGTAGGGCCATTCTCCTTCTGTATCCAATAAAGAAGAGTAAATACTAATACCTTTTACAATATAAAACAAACAAAAAAGTCCCCCTTTTTCTCTTTCCCCTTCCCCACAAAGATGTCAGTAATGATATGGTTCTAATAATACCTCACTATTATATCCTAGATGAATGATGCTTATTACAGCATATAAGTTTCCTGCTGTCACAATAGTATTGCATAACCAGTCATCCCAACACATAATGACTTAAAATAGCAAGATTTATTCAGCCCACGGGTGTGCAGTCTGGTGATTCAGGGTAAGCCTGGCTGGTGCATCGTGGTCTCAGTTGGGATCACACCTGTCTGCTGTTTGGCTGGATGAGGCCTCAGAGGCCACTGGGCCATGCTAGTCATGTTCCCATGGCAGCGAAAAAGGCACAAGAGCACAAGTGGAAATATTTGAGCACTTTTTGAAGTCTCGGTCGGTACGTCATATGCTAACATGTCTCGATCAATGCTAGTCACCTGGTCAAATCAAAACCAAGAGGCAGAGAAACAGATTCTACCTATGGAAGGAAGACGTTTAAAGTCATGGGACAAAGGGCATGAATACAGGAAAGACTGAAGGTATCCTTAAGGCAGTCAATATGCTACATTTATGGGCTCATCAGCTTTTCATGGTTCATGTCAAAATACTTGACAAGAACAACTTAGAGGAGGAAAGGCTTATTTGGCTCTCAGCTTCAGAGGTTCAGTCTATTGTCAACTGGCTCCAAAACAGAAACATCATGGAGGCAAGGTGGGGCAGAGGGAAGCTGCTCAGCTCAGGCAGGTGGGAAACAGAAAGAGAAAGAGAGGAAGAGACCACAGACAGCCGTAGTCTCCAAGGTCGCACCCCAGTGACTTACTTCCTCTAGCCGCACATCTGCCTCTAGTTGCCACCCAGTAAATCCATTCAAATCGTTTATCCACTGATAAGGTTAGCGCCCTCATGATTCAGTGATTTCACCTCTGAACATTGGGGCATCGACAACACCTGAGCTCTTCTGGGGGTACATTCCAGATCTAAACCAGGCTAGCGTCCACAAGCCATGTGATCATAATTAAAACAAGGATAACTAGCCTTTACTAAATACTTGAACTCCACGCTCTTTGGTGTAATATTGAATCAGTTCGTTCTATTTACTAATGCTGAAGGAACACGTATCTCCACATGAGATCCTCGGAACTGTTCATATTCTAGGAATAACATGTTTTTCTGGAGGTATCTGTGAAAAAATGAGGCCAGTGCCTCCCTGAGGATGGTCTTGAAATAGTTCCCCTTGACACGGAGCACAGTTCACATTCTAATACTATTAAATTAATTTTCAGTCTGACCAAGCAACTGTGGCACTGTTTCTTATTTGAGTGCATCAAAATTATAAATCTATTTAACCTTTTTTCCCCTAAACTTCTATTAAATACACAATATGCACTGCATAGATAATGTAACACAGAATGAATTAGAAAATAAGGTCTTCATCCATTCCTAATCTAATTGTAGCAACTTGCTGATAACTAATGAAAAGACCAGGAGGTAATCATTTCCCCTTTTCAATGGAAAGGAATTTTGCAAGCTGTCTGCAACTGTCTCTGAATTTCAAGCTCCATTTGTTGAAACTAACATGAAAACGGTATATTCGACTCTTTTGAAACCACTATGCAAAATTGTTTGGAGACCTATGGCAGAAATTTATATCCATCTTCACCTTCTCCTAATTACTATCTTTCATCATACTTTATAACAAAGCAAATATTCTGGATTTTATAAAATTAAAACAGAATAAAATTGAATTTTAAAGGATTTTCCCTGATGTCACTGACAACTCACATTGAAATGAAGATTTAAATGATCTGTAGCACAAACTTGAGGAAGACAATTATATTTAATTGAATTTAGAACTCACATTGATTAAAATAGAAACTTACAAAGGACTGGCTACTCATTTCATTTTTACAAATCAAAAGACAACTTCAATATTTCTTAATTTTTCTGTATATATTGCATAGGACATGTGTTATATAACCACAGTCACAAATCAGAGAATGTACCTTATTCTTATTTATGTGCATAGTTTTCAAGGAATATGTTATCAAACACATATAAGAGGGAGAGTTTCAATGCATTCAACTGAAATGCAATGTTGTCACCAAAATAGGTATTTTTGAAGATTTTCATTGGATTCTGTGAATTACTTATTTATACCAACTAAATATGTAGGATAACCAGAATAAGTTTTTTTTCCTTCTAGTTAGAAAATATATTTGATGCCCCTACATATCCCTTGTGAAGAGAACTGATTGTGGAGTAAGAGATTGGACTTAGCATCATGTGTACTGGCTCTGAATCTCCAACACTTATTAACTGCATGACCTTGGGCAAATCTCACCAGAGGTTTATGTTTGTCTGCAAAGTTTCACGAACCAATTGAGATAAACCAATGGCACACTTACAAGGACTCAATAAGTTCCTATTGAACAGCTGAAAGAAGCATAGAGAAATGAAAAATCGCTGAAAGAAATATAAAGAAAAAATATTAAAGAGAAGAGGTTCTGGCCTATGTTTTGTTCTGGAAATTCCCTCTGTTTTTCACTGTTAATTGACTTTTTCTAGATTCAGGCTTAAGGAAGAGCGATAATCTCTCTGCTGCTCTTCAATCATATGGATAAGCAGTGAATATCGTGGGGGTTAACTGTGAAAGTGTCTCTAGATAGGAGGAGGCTGTGTCATCAGTGTTTCTCCCTGAAGTGGAGGCAAGGGATTTTTCCTCATATAAATGCCCTAAATTATTAAAATCAATCAGTGTCACTAGTGATTCTAAGCTTCTAGGTGGTTATGGACACATTAAAAATCTGCAGAAAGCCTACTCTATAGGAAAAATACCTATAAATGAAAAAAATCTAAAACCTTGCCTAATATTTAAGTTGGGTTTAATAGACCATCTGAAGCCGCTCAGACCTCTGATTTGCCAAGCAGAGACTGCCCAATCCCTACATTGCAAGCAATTTGTTGGTTTGATCTTAGGAGTAGTATGAACTTTGGCTCTCCTCTCCTCTATTTATGCTAGGCGAGGTTTGAAAACCAATCACTACATCATTCAATAACAGTATTCAAGGTTTGTATTTATATAAAATGGGTAAAAAATGTGCCTTTTAAAAATCAAGAACATTTTTTTTCCTTCCATTTTTGGTGGCACATGCCTATTATCCTAATACTTGGGAAGACTGAGACAGGAGAATTGCAAGTTTGAGGCCAGTCTCAGCAACTTAGTGAGGCCCTCAGCAACTTGATGAGACCCTGTTTCAAAATAAAAAATGAAATTTGGCTGTAGCTGTAGCTTGGAAGTAGAATGCCCCTGGGTTCAATCCCCAATACCACAATAAAAAACAACAACAACCAAAAAAAACCAACACACTTTTTCTTAATCTAATGGAATCAAGACAAGAATAGATCTAAAGTGTAATGAAAATAATATAAGACAGTGTATGGTTCCCCAATGGGCCCAGCAAGAACACACACACACACACACACACACACACACACACACACACACTCATACACACTCATACACACACTCATTCTATGCCTTTTCCTGTAGCAGATAGCCTTGGATATTTGACAGCCAGCCCACATCTCTTCCTTGCCAGCACAGCCCACCTACCAATCTAGAGGCTAAAACTATGATGTGATTTGTTTCCTAATCTTCCTTGTAGATAGGGCGTAGGCAGGAGGTAGATGCTGATCAGTGAGGCAGAAAAGCAGTTTATTGGAGACTTCTGGGAAATACTTATTTTTCCTTGAATAGAGAATATTAGTGGAGAAGGAGCTGCTGCACTTCCCTTCCTACTTTTGGATGTTGCCCAAAAAGAATGGTAGGTGAGTTCCTGCAGCCTCCTTTTCACAATGAGTTTAAGTCCAAGAGACCCTGACACAAAATCCTGATAACTCATACTGTTGAGACACATAACCAACCCTGATTTCGTTATCTATAAGCTCTTTATTATGTGGGAATCATTTACCCATAATGTTTATAAACTCATTTTTAGCTGGATATTTTGTTTCTTGAGGCCCAAAGCAACCCAACCCATTAAGCCTCCAATTCCCCAAAGTTCAGTGATTAGGTAAGTGCTGTATACACTGAGGCAAAATGAACTTTAATTTCCTGTAAGACAATGAACAGCAAGGACATTTCTGAAATCACAAATGCCGTGGTAGAGATTCTTGTCTTGAACAGAAAGTACTGAGAGAGGTACCCTATGGTGTCACCGTGTTTGTTCAAGTATGGAAGCTCTGTTGTATTTCTGTATCAGAGACTTTCCCATCCCATTCTTTGGCAGAGGATCAACTAAAGAGCAGACCTGAGGCTGGGTGTGGTGATGCACACCAGTAATCCCAGTACTTGGGAGGCTGAGACAGGAAGATCGCAGGCTCGAGGCCAGCTTCAGCAACTTAGGAAACCCTGATGCCAAATAGAAAATAAAATAGAGCTGGGGATGTAGCTTGGAGGTAGAATGCCCCTGGGTTCATCTCCTCCCCAACCCAAACAAAAAGAAAATTGATCCGTGGTGGAGAATTGGTCAAGGGAACATCTGGTTTGTGAGGGAAAAGGAGGAGGGGAGGTGGAGAAGGGGAAGGGGAGTAGGAAGGAGGGAGAAAGAGAACACACGCATAATCAAAGCTAGAAATACCAGGTCAGGGTAGGGCAAATGTGCTGTGATCAGAATAAATTCTGAAGTCTTGCTTTTTTATGTGTTTCCCCTGTGCATGTTTATGTGGCTGTGCTGGGTTTCTTTAAAAGGTTTAAATAGAAGGGGACGGCCATCCTAACAATAATTTGGCAAAAAGAAGAAAAAAAAAAAACTGAAAACCCCAGATAGGCTATTGCTTAGGAGGAAGTGAGGACAGCCTATATTTTCTTTTCCATTTCATACATCATTTAAAACTTACTGCAGTCATTCCACAAAGTCAGAAGGCTTTAAAAAGTTAATGAGAAATATATAAGAAAACCCTGTCGTGTGTTATTTTGGAAAACCCTGTAATGTGCAGGGTTTGTAACAGTGGGGAGTCAGGCTATTTTAATGGCTTTCATCTTTATTGCCTGGGATTTCCAGGGAGCACCCTGAACCTTCCTAGTTAATAAATAAAAAAAAGATATTGTGACCTTTACTTGGTTGGCAAACAACATTGTTTCACATTGGAATTCCTAAAGCTTATTCTTCTAAAATTGTGACCTCAAAGACTTTACATTCCTTGTTGCAAATTCATAATGCTAATTAAATGAATCCCTGGCTCATATTCTGGTATTCCGGTACTATGCCCTGCTTGATCACGACAGAATGGGCAGTCAGTTTCACCCTTAATCATGACTTCTTGTGACTTCTTTTTTGTTGGTTCCTTGTACAGCGAGTTGAATTATATCTTTCAGTTTAACTTAATGTGAATATATAGTTTTTTCTTTCCAACTATATTTAAAATCCCTTAGGAATTGTGATGCCTCCTGCGGGGTTGTTTTTGCTGAGAATTGCTTTGGCCATTCTGGGTCTTTTGTTTCTCCATATGAAATTTGGGACTGATTTTTCTAGGTCTGTGAGAAATGACATTGGTATTTTGATAGGGATTGCATTGTCTCTGTAGGTCACTTTTGGTAGAATGGCCATTTTGATAATATTTATTCTGCCTATCCAAAAGCAAGGGAGATCTTTCCATTTTCAAATATCTTCTTCAATTTCTTTCTTTAGTGTTTTATAATTTTCATTATAGAGGGCTTTTACCTCCTTAGTTAGATTCTATGTTATATTTTTTCATTTGCTCCAGAGCAGTGATACATAGAATATGTCCTATGGAAAACCACTTCCCTGGGATGTCTATATATAATATCTATCTATCTATATATATATATATATATATATAGATAGATATATTATTTTTTTTTTGCGGTACTGGGGGCTGAACCCAGGGGCATTCTACCTCCACATCCCCAGCCCTATTTTTTATTCTTTATTTTTGAAACAGGGTCTCACTAAGTTGTGGAGGGCCTAAGTAGCTGAGGCTGGCCATGAACCTACAATCCTCCTTTCACAGCCTCCCAAGTACTGGGATTAGAAGCATGTGCCACCATGCCCAGCTTCAATAGATATATTTTTAAAATGTTCCTCTTCACAAAAAGGTAGGAAAACTTTGGCCTACAAACAAACAAAAAAACAAAGTCTTTATAACACTTCAGAACACTTAAAATGCTAACATATCCCATGCCCCAAACTATGGATAAATACAGGAAATTTCAAACTTATTTGAACATAAACTTGATTTTTTTGGGGGGGACAGGGTGGGGTGAAGGAATAACATATCTCTTAAGAGAAAATATATGGAGAAATGCTGTTCTATAACTTGTCGAGTATTATGAATATGTATGTGTCATATCCAGATATAAATATTTTATTGGTTTTAAAATAATTATTTCATGAGAGATGATGCTCATTTTCTTTTCCAATGTGGGAAAAATAATTTTAGAATTATAATCAAATAGTCATCTTTATATAACAAAAATATTGATTTTAATGTTTACAGGATTATTTAAACTTATGGCTTTATGAGGGCAAGAAACACTTTTTAAATAACTGACTTCACATTTAATCGTGCATGATTTTAAATTTATGTAAGGTGTTTATATGCAAAGATCTATATTGGATATTTCATTAAGTCTTGGGACATCGACTTCTAGTATGATAACTAGTTTATATCATCTAAATTTCTTCATAAAAAATTAGAAAATTTGAATAGAATTTTGAAACCTAACTAAAAGCATTTGAATGGTACCAAGGCAAGAAATATTTAGAGAGCTAAAATCCCAAGGAGGAGAGAAATGCAGATAAATGGTCCAATATTCATTCCTGCTTCTCCCAGTATTTGAGAGGCTTAATAACTGAAAGAACTTTTTGGAATCTTGTGGTGCTTGGGAGGCCAAACGTTGGAGTTTAGGATCTGCCAAGGAGGAAGGGCACTAAAACATAACCTGCTCTGAAGGGCTATATCTCTGAGTAATGGCAATCCAGAATACACCAGCTCTCAAAAAGACTGAAACTCAGCTTTGGATTCAAAGCTGAATGAATTGATCCCCTGACTGAAAGTTCTCTGCGTCTCTTCTAGTTACCTGCCAAAGGCAAACCAAAGTCCCTTCTGGAGGAAGGTGGCATCATTCAGTGCCTCAAATTACTTCTGCAGTTTTTTTTTATAAAAAAATCTCATGTATTCAATAAAAAAAGCACAAGAGAATACATAGAATAAGAATGTTTGAAACCATAGACAATATAAATAGACCCACGGGAGATCCAGATAACTGGAGTTATCAGACATGGCCATGAGTGAAATTTGACTTAATATGTTACATATGACTTAACATATATAATAGTTCAAGAGAACAAGAATGTATAAAAATAATCACATTGAAATTCTGGAAAATGTCAGGAAAAATGTTTAACTTTTTTCTGTTAATTCAACATTATTTATCCACTAAATCCGAGCAAACAAACAACCAAACAAACAAACATCAGTAACAACAACAAAATACGAAGTGAAGAAAAGAGAACAGAAGGGAAAGAAATCCTACCCTTGTGGAACTTAGATTTTGCTGACTACCAGAAATAGGAGATAAGATGGATGAGAATTTCCAATAGCCATGTGGTCCTATGACTAGGTGGTTTCTTTGATAATGTGGGTATTTGTTACTTTGGTTTTTGTTTGTTTGTTTGAGATTTTTTAGCCCTCTCTCCTGGTAAGTGCAGTTTATTAAATAATTGACACAGTAATGCTTGTTTGAAGAACTCAAGATAGATCTTTTAGCCTATACCATAATCCCTAATACCATAAATTAGTAAAGACCCATTAGAATATGCATATAATAAAGCTAGGCATGGTGGCGCATGCTTGTAATCGCAGTACTTGGGAGGCTGAGACCGGAGGATCCGGGTTCGTGGCCAGCCTCAGCAACTTAGTGAGGCCCTCTGCAACTTAGTGAGACTCTGTTTCAAAATAAAGAATAAAACAGGACTGGGGGTATAGCTCGGAGGTAAAATGCCCCTGGGTTCAATCCCCAGTACAGCAATAAATAAACAAATGAATAAATAAATAAATAAATACATAGAATATGCATACAATAAAAGAATAATGAAAACCACCACCACCACAACAAAAGATACCATGTGAACTGCAACTCATAAATGTTTGTGATATTTGTCACTTTTTTCCCACTCTAACTGAAATTTAGATCTTATATCCAACATACAATGCTTACTGACTTTGGCATTCAATGGGAGAGAAGGTGACCTGGAGCTAAAGTGTGTGTGTGTATGGGGGGGATTGAATTGGAGGCTCACTTTTTCTTAAAAACACAAAATAATACTAATGATTCTTGAAGTCCCAACCTTCCTTAAATAAAAGAAGTTATCATGAAGGTGAGTTCTATGAGTACCACCTCTTCTTTTTCTACTAAATTGATATTTGGCTACAAAGTCCAGAGGAAACACAGTGTGCTTTCTTTCTGGTGTTTTTTTTTTTAATTGGCAGGTACACACAGCATCCTCATCCTCACAGAAATCTCATGTTAACAGGGAATCCACTTTAAGTAGTCAGAATGTCAACAATTTCCTTCAGATGCTTTTCTTTCCCAGGATACAGAGACATCCCAGGCACACTGAATTATGCTTTTGTTGTTGTTGATGATGATGAACAGATTATCTTGTCTGAGGCAGCAACCCTTTATTCACTTGGTGAGCTCTCTTCTTTCAGTCTCAGGGCTGTGCTTGTTTTAGGCTTTTGTCTACAGTCATAGGTGATGAAAATCATGACAGTCTTCTCCAGGTCACAGATTAATTGCCATCTTAGAGAGAGAGAGAGAGCGTTAAAACCTAATTCCTAGAGCTCCTTCAGGTATATTTTTAGGCAACATTAAATAGAGTAACAGCATGAAGGGGATTTAGAGATATGTTTCCTGGGCTTGGCCTTTGTTGGCAGAACTTAGTTCTCCAACCTTTGTAGTTAAAGTCATCTGTACACTAATTCAGAACGCCAGAAGCACATTTTATCATCTTGTCTCATTTTATCATTGCTCGTCACAATTTGGCTACACCCACATATCTCCAGAGGTACCCAGAAGATGAGAACAGAACAAAATCTGTTTCTTACAAAGAGAAATCTTGCATGACTCTGTTTTTATTCTGATGACAGAACTTCACTTTCTTTTTCTAGCCATTACACTTTTATTCAAGCGTCAGAAATTGGAATTTCCCATTGCATGAAAGTATATAGAATTTTGACAGTATGCAAGTTGCCATTAGAATCTCTTTCTTTCCTCTTTGTGATTTCTGTCTTTATTCCTTCATTTGCCAAACACAGCAAGTTCAACCATTGGGTTTTTATTTTGCTTTTTTTAATGTGTGTGTGTGTGTGTGTGTGTGTGTGTGTGTGTGT
>PVJS01005565.1:0-63667 GCA_004027185.1 Glis glis
AATTGGGACTCTTCTACACTGTTGGTGGGATTACAAACTAGTTCAACCACTATGGAGATAGTGTGGAGATTCCCCAGAAAACTGGGAATGGATCCACCACATGATCCAGCTATACCACTACTGGGTATCATACCAAAGGGATTGAAACTAGAAAACAACAGTAATATATGCATACCCATGTTCATAGCAACACGGTTCACAGTGGCCAAATTATGGAACCAACCTAGGTGTCCATCAACAGATGAGTGGATTACAAAGTT
Organism: Glis glis; assembly: GCA_004027185.1. Taxonomy (NCBI): domain Eukaryota; kingdom Metazoa; phylum Chordata; class Mammalia; order Rodentia; family Gliridae; genus Glis; species Glis glis. The sequence continues at coordinate 261 of PVJS01005565.1, forward strand.
GTGGGAAATACACACAATGGAATTCTACTCAGCAATAAAGAACAAAATAACATCATTTATAAGAAAATGGAAGGATATGGAGAATATTATGTTAAGTGAGATTAGCCAATCACAAAAAAATAAGGGTCATATGTTTTCATTAATATGCACAACCTAGGGAGTAGTGGGGACACAAAAGAGACTCCGGATGATAATGGAGAGCCCTCAGTGGAGCAAGGGAAGTGGAAGGGCAAGAAAGAAGTGAATTTATGGAATTACTATCATAAACAAATTGTACATATGAGAATATACCAACATCATTCTTGGTACTCCATATGGGGGGAAGCCAGGGGGGGCACTAAGAGCTGTGTGCATGTATGTTAACATCAAATTGATATTCATTGTGATGTGAGACTACAATGCATGAATAAAAGCATGTTAAAAAAAGAAAACATAGTTTCACTGCATATAATGTATAACAACATTTGAAGGCCTTATTTTATCTTCAAAAGTCAGCATTATTAGGGAGTATAAAGTAATTCAAAATAGAGTTGAGAAAAATATGAAAAATGTTCTGGAATGGCTTCTGAGAGAAACTGGGCTCTCTTCAATGTTTGAGGATGGACTCTGGAAATAGACTTGTGAAATTCCTCAGTGCAGATACAGGAATTCCACAGATCTGTATAGGGAACAGAATATTGTCCTACATGCCTGACTCATTTTATTTTAGATCTTTGATGTACTGAATGATTAATTATTCTACCCACAAAGATAACTGGCAAAATTTAAATGACTTTTAGTTTGCCAAAATAAATAAATAAACTATAATAAAAACATGACACAAATTTATATTGTTGGCATGGTTGGCAAATGGAAAACATCTTCAAGATGAATCCTTTGCTGATTGTGTTATTGCTTAATCCCTCGCTTTTTCTTTTCTTTCTTTTTTTTTTCTAAAGGAAGCATGATGGTTTTCTGGGACTAAGGAATTTCACTTTCCCATGATAGAGGATGATTCATCAGAGATGACCATCTTCCAAATTCTTCCCTTAGGCACCGAATTTTTTTTTACTTAAGTGTGGGCTTTTTTTTCATTTTGGGAAAAGGCAATTAGGCTAACCTATTATAATAAACAATATCTACTCAGTCCCAGATAAATGAGCATACTTTACCATCTCGGATGGAATGATTGGGTCTTCAAAGGCATAACCAAGAATATTTTCAAGTCTAAAATACATCTTTTCCTAAAATTTGGAGGCTGATACTGCTAATCTGGCAGAAGGAGGATCATATATGCACTCAAGCATGGAGACTTATTTTCCAGACAGGCTCTAATCTGCTCTTAAAAAGTGTGTATGGCACACATTCATTTCTTCCAGTTTAGCAGCACAACCCTCAATTGTGGAGCAGATTAACTTCTCTATTCCACAAAATAGGCAAATACAGAGAAAGAGTGAGTTCTGTTTTTCTTACGTTAGCAAAGACTATTGCTTTTGATAACTTTAGAGGAAAGAAGGAAAACTTACACATTAAGTTGTGTCTTGTGCTGCATAAAGTCTATGGAATTTACATTCCAGAAACTTCCATGCTGAAATAAAATCATCAGAATAGGACTAAGTGGGAGGAAACAGATGCCTTAGAAAATACATATTTCTTCCTAGAGAGATACAATTTGTAAAAATAATTCATTGAGCTGGGCGTGGTGGCACACGATTGTAATCCCAGTACTTGGGAGGCTGAGACAGGAGGATCTGGGTTTGTGGCCAGCCTCAGCTACTTAGTGAGGCCCTCCACAACTTAGTGAGATCCTGTTTCAAAATAAAGAATAAAAAGTAGGGCTGGGGGTATAGCTCAGAGGTAGAATGCCCCTGGGTTCAATCCTCAGTATCGCAAAAAAAAAAAAATTCATTGAAAAGTTACGTGTGTGGCAAGTATCTCATTTATCTCAAAACTAGTATTACATACTTTTCAGGGAATTGGTTAAATTTTTATTACAGAGTAATTCAAGGAACTTTGGATTTCATGTAAGGAGATATGAATTCTTCTTCTAGATATAACACTGTGAGTATATTTGACCACACATATTTCTTGTAAAATACACCAGTTTACCAAGAATAAGGAACGTTCTCTATTCTTCTTCACAAATTTATCCCCAGTTGCCATCACTGGGGATATTAGTAAATCCTTAATATCTATAAGTCAAATGGCATAAAATAGGCACACCGTACTTTTCTAATCTGGAAAATGTTATTTTTGCTATGATTTTTTAAATAAAACTCTACTTTCAGAAGTATATAGATTTCAGTAACAGAAAAACAATAAGAACCCAATAGCATTCATCATTCAAATTGATATATTTGACATCTGTGGACTATTTCATCCAACAAGAGAACACACACTTTTCTCAAGTTCACATGGAATATCCAGCAGGATAGACTACATTTTTGTCTATATCTTAATAAATTTGAAATAATAGAAATAATACAAATCTGCTCTCAGACTACAATGGATTTAGAGTAGAAATCAATGACAAAATGATAACTGGGAATCTCAATTATTTGGGAAATATCTCACAAATACTTGAGATTTAAAAGCATATTTCTAATAATGCATGGGTTAAGAAAAAACCCTCAAGAGAAAATTTAAATTTTTTTTTTTGCGGTACCAGGGATTGAACCCAGGGGCGTTCTACCTCCGCGCTACACCCCCGGCCCTATTTTTATACTTTGTTTTGAAACCGGGTCTCATGAAGTTGCGGTGGGCCTCACTAGGTAGAAAGAGAGAGAGAGAGAGATAGAGACAGGGGGAGAAAGAAAGCTGAGGCTGGCCGTGAACCCGGATCCTCCTATCTCTGCCTCCCAAAGTACTGGGATTACAAGCGTGCGCCACCACGCCCGGCCCCGAAATATTTTGAACTAAATAGAAGTGAAAACACAACTTACTGAAATATATGGGATTCAGTGAAAGCAGTGTTTAGAAAGAAGTATGTTGAATGCATATATTAGATAAGAAGTACAAAATCAATAATTTAAGCTTTCACATTAGGAAACCAAAAAAAAAGAAGAAGAGCACATTAAATCCAAAGTAGAAGAAAAATTATTAAAATTAGAGCAAAAACTCAATGAAATTGAGAACAGGAAATCAAAGGATAAAATCAATGAAACAAAAAGCTGATTATTTGAAAAGGTAAACTCCATCAAAAAATCTCTAGCCAGGCTAACTAAGGAAAAAGAGAGAAAACACAAATTTCTAATATTTTAAATGAAAAAGGGGCATCACTACAGAACATTAAAAAGATAATAAAGGAGTACTATGAGCAACTCTGTACCTATGAACTTGATAACATGGAATGAAATGGTTCAATTCCTTGATAGATACAATCTGTCAAGCTTATACAAGAATGGACAATCTGAATAATTTTGACTAAGGAAACTAATCATTAATACCTTTCTAAACCAGAAAGTACCAGGCTTAGATGGGTTCATTGATATATTTTATTGAACTGAAGAAGAAATTATAGCAATTTTCTACAATCTCTTCTAGCAGATAGAAATGAAATACTTCCTTGCTGTACAAGTTAATTCAAAACCAGAAAAATATTATGAAAAATAAAAACTAAGAACCTATGTCTGTCAGGAATATAGATGTTAAAAATTCTTAACAAATATTAGCAAATCAAATTCAATGATGTACAAAAAGAATTATAACACAACAAAGTAGGATTTATCCCAGGTATTCTAGGCTCGTTCTGCATTTGAACATCAATTGATTTAAACCATTACATCAACAAAGTAATGGAAAAAAATCACATGATCATATCAGTAGATGCAGAAAAAAACATTTAACAAAATACAATATCTATTCATGATAAGAATTCTCAGCAAACTAGAGGATAACTTCCTCCACTTAATAAAGAACATCAGCAGAAATCTCACCACTCACATAATAAGATGGATGGAGAAGAAAAAGTCAGAGAATTGATACTACCCAACTTCCAGACTGACTACAAAGATAAAATAATCGAAAAAGTGTGGTACTGGCAAAAGATGTTCAAAGGAACAGAATAGAGAGGTCACAAATAGGCCCATACAAACATAGACAACTGGTCTTTGACAAAGAAAAGGCAATACAATTGGAGAAAAGACAGATGTTAAACAAATGGTTCTGAGACAACTAGACATCGACATGAAAAAAATAATTATTGTAGATATAGACCTTACAACCATCACAAAAATTAATTCAAAATGGATCATAGACTCAAATGTAAAATTAAAGAAACTGCTAAGATAACATGATAGAAATTCTAGATGACTTGAGTACGATGATGATAATTTTTATATAAATATCAAAGTCATGATTCATGAAAGAAATGTCTGATAAACTGAAGTTCATTAAAATAAAAACTTCTCTGTGGAAAGCAATGTCAAAAGATTGACAATATGTACCACAGACTATGAGAAAATATTTTCAAAGGGCACCTCTAATAAAGTACTACTTTCCAAAATATACAAGGGATTCTTGAAACTCAACAACAAAAAAATGGAAAACGTGATTAAAACTGAGCAAAAGGCCAGAATAGACACCTCACCATTGATGATATTCAAATAGCAAATAAGCATATGGAAAAAAGTTCGATGTCATATGTTGTTAGGAATTTGCAAAATAAAACTCAAGGAGGTATCACAATACACTTAATAGAATTGACCAAAGTTCAAAACATTGGTTACCAAATTCTGGCAAGGTGAGGCACCAACAAAAACTCTATTTCAAAGCTAGTGGGAGTGCAAAATGGTACAGCTGTTTTGTAAGACAGTTTGGCAGTTCCTTTAAAAAACTATATATACTCTTATGATAGGATCTAGGAATTATGTTCCTTGATATTTATCCAAATAAACCAAAAATATATACCTACCCCAAAACCTGTGCACAAATATTTATAGCAGATGTATTCATAATTCTCAAAATCTGGAAACAATCAATATGTCATTTAGTAGGTGAATGGGTAAACTGTGTTATACTCAGGGAATGCAATATTACTCAGTTTTAAAATGAAATAAACCATCAAGCCATGAAAATACATGGAAGAATTTTAAATGCATATCACTAAGCAAAATAAGCCAATATGAAAATGTTACATACTGTTGGATTCCAACTATATGACATTCTGGAAAAGGTAAAACTATGAAAACAGTGAAATGATCTCTGGTTGCCAGGGAATATTGGAAAGGAGGATTAAATAGGCAGAACACAGAAATTTTTACGGCAGTAAACTACTTCGCATGAAAATATAATAGTAAACACATATCACTATACATTTATCAAAAGCCATAGAATGTACAACACCAAGAATAAATTATGGACTTTGATAATGGTGTGTCTGTGTAGGTTCATTGGTTGTAACAAACATACCCCAGCAGTGTGGAACATTGATAATGGAGGAGATTGTGTGTCTTTAGGCACAGGAGGTCTGTGGGAACTATCTGTAGTTTCTGCTGAATTTCTCTAAGAACAAAAAAGTGCTCTAAAAAGACAGTCTATTGAAATAATAATAAGAAAAACTAAAGGAAAGATAATATCTCATTATCCTTTGCTACAACACCATCTGAATACTATTTTTATTTAGTACCAAAGGTCTTTCATTCCAGCCAAATCATTTCAGTGTCAAATCAGCAAAACAAAACTAAAGAAATTTAAAAATAAATACACACTAAAACACCCTTACACATACATATATGCTACCAACACCACCATTGTTACCACCACCAAGATTACACACTGCTACAATCATTAGGTTAGAAAGAAGTAAAAATGAAACAATAAAAGCTGCCCCCCAAATATTACTTTAATGTGTTGTTTTAAGGAACATTCAACTAAAGTTATTTTAACAAAAGTTATATTATTAATGGAAGCATATTTTCATCTAAACTTGCAGAGGCCCACTGTGATTGAGCCTATAGTTTTCAATTAAGGGTCTACAAGAATTTTCTTTTTATTTTTTTGGAAAAGGTCACTTAATATTTTTAGCTTTGCAGAAAATATGTCTGTAGCACTTAATTTTGCTTTTATAGCATAAAAACAGCCGTTGACAATCGTAAACAAATGGGCATGGTTGTGTTCCAATAAATCCTAATCTACCTAAGCAGATGGCAGGCCAATTTGACCCAGACCCTGTAGTGTGCCAGATCCAGGCGTATACAGCAAACCCTGAGCTGAAACACTTTGCCAGTGAGCATGGCTACTCGTGAAAGAACATACTACTGATATTTTTAAACCCATCGATTATTTTCCCTTCTCAAAAGAAGAGAGTACTCTAAAATTCAGCTGTAAAATACCATGACTTTAAGATTCTTTAGCTATAATTGGTACCTCATTTTATATCTAAAATTCAACTTTTTGTTGTTTTTTCAAATTATATTTTAAAAATACCACCAAAGCTCATTACTAAATACTACACTTGTGTGAATACTCATAAGATAACGAGTCTCTCCATGGGCCAGCATGTGGACCATGACTCTTTCTTCCTTCCTTCTTGTTACAGATGAACAGTCAGTGATCCAAGGGCTAAGCCCTCTGTAGGAACTCCAGAAGTTCTTCCCCTCCCTCCAGGGCCATTTCCACATGAATATAACATGCTACTTCTCTCTTCTTCAAAATAAAATCTCTTGATTCCACTTTCACATATCACTACCACCCATTTCTCTGGTCTCCTTTACTCTAAAACTCTAAAATTGTCGGTACATCTCCACTGTCTCCACTTCCTTTCTCTCTCTAAAACTGTTTTTGTGAACTCCACCAATAACTTTCATGATGTCAAATGCAATGGTTGCCTAGAGATTTACCAACTGCTCTTCCATGCTGTCACTCAGAATTACTTCTGACCAAAGGATATTTGCCAGAATTAGGGACACAGCCCTGACTCATTGTAAGTTTGCTAGGAAGTGGAGAAAAGCAGAGAGTGGAGTGTTTGCTGAGCACTGCTATCTCTGGTAAAATTTCTTGCCTAACAGTTCTCTTTACTATATTTTAACAAATAGACATGAGGAGCTGAACACTTTTTCAAGGCCTCTTTAAAACCTAGGACACACTGTAATTTCTCATCCCAAAATTTCAGTTTAAATGAGAACCAAAAACATACAATGGTCATAGGAAAAATTAAACAATGCAGCAGTAATGGTGCAGTCCTTGATATTTGACCAGACGCAGGATCCTTTTCTAACATTTAACAATAATGGTATTCAGCAATATTGTTAATATGGGTTAATTTTTTAATTTCTTTTTTTTTTTTTGCATTACTAGGGACTGAACCTAGGGGCATTCTACCTCCAAGCTACACCCCCAGCCCTATTTTTTATTCTTTACTTTGAAACAGGGTCTCACTAAGTTGTGGAGGCCTCACTAAGTAGCTGAGGCTGGCTGCGAACCCAGATCCTCTGGTCTCAGCCTCCCAAGTACTGGGATTACAAGTGTGCGCTACCATGCCCGGTTTAATGTTTTAATTTCTATAATGTTCCAGTCACTTTATGTACATTTTTATTTAACATTATTGCAGCAGTGATTCATAGAGGTTTAACTATTGTCCTATCCTTAACAGAAACTAAAAAAAAAAAAAAGAAACAAACAAAACTCCCTCACCTTCCAAGTTGTGCATTATCCAATAAGCTAATGCTCCACCTGCCCCTTAGGCAGAATTAGTTCAACAGGTTTCTCCATTAATTAAATCCTGCCCATTTAATAATTTCCTCCCATGTTAGTAGAACCACCCTTCAGGGCTGCCTCCTCAATTTGCATTTTCTAATCCCTGTTGAAATGTAGCCACACTTCCCTAGGTCAGTTACTCACACTAACCCCAGCAGTTATTCCTGAGCTTTTAAAAAGTATTTCCTCAATTCCTCTTAACATTTCTGCATCTTCACTCTCCCGATCTTCTTTCACACCAGTATTTGGAATAGAATTTTTCCTTCTTATTGCCAGGATTAACTCCTTGTCCTATGTTGTGATATAGTCTTCATCTTCTTTTGGAACTTGATCTTGCTGTTCAATAATTCTATCACCCCTGACTACTTCCACTACAGTAAATTTTAATCCTCTCTAATCCTTACATACAGAAAATCCATCTTCAAACACTTAACCCCATTAGTTACTATCCTATTCATCTTTCTTTTCTTCTGAAAAATTCTAAAGAAAATTTTTTATCAACTTTAACTATTCACTATTTTTTTTAGTACTTTATTTCTTGGAAGCTGACTTTTGCCCTAATCATTCTTCTAAAACTGATTTCCCAATAACCAGCAAGGATCACAAAAAACAGCAGATTTTTCTTAGCAATAATTGCTTCTTTGGAAGCTTGGATACTGCTTTCAACAGCTTTTTTCTTGAAAGTCTTCCCTCCAGTTCTGTGACACTGTAATTTCCAGATTCATTTTCTTTTTTTTTTTTTTTTTTTTTGCTGTACCGGGGATTGAACCCAGGGGCACTCTACCTCCGTGCTACACCCCCGGCCCTATTTTTTATACTTTATTTTGAAACCGGGTCTCACGAAGTTGTGGAGGGCCTCACTAAGAGAGAGAGAGAGAGAAAGAGAGAAACAGGGAGAGAGAGAGGGAGCTGAGGCTGGCCGTGAACCCGGATCCTCCGGTCTCCGACTCCCAAAGTACTGGGATTACAAGCGTGCGCCACCATGCCCAGCTTCCAGATTCATTTTCTGCTCTGATCATTTTTGGCCTTTTTCTTTGGCTCATATTTGGAATTTCTAAATATGAAAATCCTCCAGGATTTTTTTTCCTCAAGTATTTTCTTTTATCTTTTTACCTTCCTCCTTTAATAATCTCATTCATTCTGACCATCGTAATTATTTTAAATTACCTCTATTAGCTGTGGCCAATTCACTAAGGCAATAATATAGAATATTAATAGATAAGATCTAGGAGAGGATTTTTTCATTATTTGGAGATCATTTTATTGCATACACAGAAAATCCAAGTTACTTTACAGATGTCCTAGTAAACTAAGAGAGTTCAGTAATATTTCTATATCCACGGTCAATATACAAAATTCAATTGGAATTTATATACCTTCAGAAACCAACCAGTTAAAATATAAGTAATATAATAAAGCAATTATGATAATAACAACTACAGAATATAACATTTCTAAGAAATCCATCAGAAAATGCAAAAAGATCTTTGTAAACATTTAAAGACATTTACATGAAGAGATATATTTATGAATGAGAAGTGTTTTATCAAAAATTGGCAATGTTACCAAAATTATTCTAGAAAAAAAATTAAATCAAGATGCAAAAGTTTATCATTGAACTTAATAAACTTGTTAAGTGGATTCCAAAATCCTTATGGAATTATTAAATTTGTCTATTGTCAAAAATAGACAATATTATTTTGAAGAAGAACAAAGGATGAAGGAAGACTTGTCTTAGAATTAATATAAAATTGTAGCAATTTAAAGAATATAATATTGTTTCTTCAAGAATAGACAAACTGACTGAGGGAGGAAGCAGAGTGCTGAAGAGGATCTGCGCATATAGAAACTTGGCATGTGGTAGACAAACATGACATTGGAATAACTAGAGATCCATATTTTTTAAAATACACATATAATGTATCATATATACATATAAACATACTAGATTGTAAATTTTCATTTCTTAGTGTTAAAAAGATCTGAAGCATGGATTGCCAGATGAGATGCTAACAAACTTTTCAACCCAAGAACTGAGTATCTAAGTATTGATTATGTACTTTATATATTATTAAGTATCTATTATGTACTTTATGTATTATGTATTATGTAAGTTTATGTGTTTGAAATATTTCACACTTAAAAATTAAAATAGAATAGCACATTTTAACAGCTTAAGTTACTGTTTTTTACAGGTGTTGGTACAAACATGAAATCATTTAAGATAATACTTTTTATTAGAGTTATTTGATAAAAGAAGGCAATTATCAGGTCAATTTTCACACTTAAAAATTAAAATAGAATAGCACTTTTTAACAGCTTAAGTTACTGTTTTTTATAGGTGTTGGTACAAACATGACATCATTTAAGATAATGCTTTTTATTAGAGTTATTTGATAAAAGAAGGCAATTATCAGGTCAATTTTCTTTCAAAGTGTTAATAAGTAACTAAATAGCTGGGTGTTACAGGTGGCACAGGCCTGTAATCCCAATACTTTGGAGGCTGAGACAGGAGGATTGAAGGCTTGAGGCCAATGTGTGCTAATTTAGTAAGACCCTTTTTCAAAATAAAAAATGAAAAGGGCTGGTGGTGTAGCTCAGTGTTAGAAAGCCTCTGGGTCTGAGTGCTGTGTGCATGTATGTCACTATCACTACAAACTACATTATGATGTAAGACGATAATGCACCAATAAAAGTATAAAAATAAATAATACACCTGTTTATGAAAAGAAGAAAAATTTTTTAAAAAACCTATTTTTGGTGGTAAGCAATGGATTTTAAGATTTTAAAATTAAGGAACAACTGATCTTTTATAGATCAAAGAAAGCTGTTTTCAAAATCATTTTAAGGAAATGTAAGCTAAAATAAAATTATTTAATTTGAATTGAAAAATAAAATCAGTAAATAAATAAATAAATAGAAACTATTTTTCAAGTACTAAATAATTATTGGCTGAATTGATATTTCCTATATTATTAGCAGTGAAGGTGAAAACTAGTCCACTAACTTGAATAATGCTATCTTTTACTTAAGAAGAGAAATTTAGATCTTTTATATACTTTTGCCAACTTCCTTATTCCTCTGATGTTATTGTGGTTCTAACAGCCATGAACTAGCCTCATTCTTAATGGTGAAACAGAAAACAGTAATAATATTTCCATCTCTTGTCCTAAATCTAGACTACTATACAAAGCTGTCTACTATATACTAACTGGGATTTCAAATCAATGTACTAACCTCAAAAGAGCCAAAACTCTTCACAGCCGCAACCCCTGCTCCAGACCTAGTCCTCCTGAGTCTTCATCTCACTACATTACTCCTTTACCCAGAAGTCAACCCACAGCCATCACCCGAGGTTCTTCTTTTTTCTTTAGTACATCTATAGCATAAGCAGCAAGTCATGACAACTCAACCTTCAAAAGAGGAAGTTTGTCAGTTTGTCTCTCGTGTTCACCAATTTATCCCCAGGTCTAAAGATACTGCCTGGAACTCAAAATATTTGTTTAGAAGTGAATAAAATCTCTTAAAATCAGGACCCAAAATATGATGTTTGACATCACTACTAACATTTTTGGGAAATTCTGTCTAGTGCAATAAAGCATGAAATACATAGTGAGATAGACTGAAGGACGCTTAAAGGAAAAGCAAGAATTAGCCAGGAAATATTTGTAAGCATACAATATGTATAATATATTACTAAGATACATGCATATATGTAAGTGTTTATATATATGATATATATATAAATATATATTCACATATAACCAGGAAATTTACTTCTCATTCTCAATATATGTATAAAACAAGTCAACAAGGGATGTCTGATCATGGTAGACACTTGTGGGCCTGGACTGACAGAGGACCCATCTCAACAAATAAATGCTTCCACAATTATTATGGCAAGAGAAAGGAAACTTGGGGAATCATGCACTGGCCCTTACTTACTTCATTGACAAAACAAGTGAGATGGCCACATCTAACTTTAAAGTATAAAAGGAAATGCCATAATACCCCACATATATATCCCTGAAGAGAATTATGCTCCTCAAGAATAATGTTGTGGTTCTAATGTTGTATAGTGAGTTTATAGGTATTCATTTTATGATTGTTTCATACCTTACATATCTATCATCTATAACAGATACTACATCTAAAATCATAATAAAGTAAAAATGAAAAATAATCATATGATTGAATCAAGAAGATGGAGTACCTAAAGGAAATCATCTGTGCCCTACAACTTTCTGAATCATTTTGTAAAATATAATTTGAAAAATTAGTTTAAAATTATCATTATAATTTGATACTTGAACATTTGAATAAGTGAGGGATTTTGTTTGTTTCACACAAAGTAATAGATTTGGTCATATGACCAAAAAAGAAATCTGTTTGCCTCTTCTTTTTGTCAAGTTTAAACACTGCAATCTCAGTGTTATCATTATATGTGATATGGAGATTACAGTTCAGTTTTAAACTTTCTAATTCAGCTCTATAAAGTAACTGCATATTCATGCAACATGACTGAAACACTTACTATCACACTTCTTATTGTGTCAAATTATGTATGTGTGTAGACATATGTGGATAACCAAATACCCAAATAGGTGTACACCATGCATCTGTATAAGTAAACCAAAAGATGAAGAGTATGCACAGTGGTCTTACATTCTCAATAGAAATTATCCAGTTCCAAAAACATGCCTCCCACTGGTTGGTAATAATTATTAGTTTTTCTGAGCTTATTCAGAGAGAGAATCAAGGGCAAAACCATACATTGATTTCATTGACCTGTGCTCTAGTCACACATTAATAACTAATAAAGCTGAAGTTGCTCACTAAACAGTACTACTCCGCCGGGTCTTGGTGTAACTACAAAAGGGATTCACTCTCTTAATCATCAAGCTTGGCCATAGTTTATGCCTAACTGGTATTCTGTTTCAAGTTATCAGGATTTTACTTTCTTCTCTAACAATCCATTTTCTCCTAACACACCATTGTCCCTGAGTCACTCACTTGACCTTGCATATAGCTCAGTTTCTAAACTCATTATGCTACTCTGCTCTTATTTTTTTAAAGAAACAGAAATATCCTTGATCTTCACATGCCAAGCCTAATTCCCCAGTATCTGCTGCTTGAACCACAGAATATTGATTGCTATTCTATCTGACTTCATTTATTGATTTATTCCTTCATTTACTCATTTGACAAAAATTTATAGAACATACATATGCCAAGCACTATCCTAGGTTTTGAAGACCTAATAATGTAGAGATCAACTCCATGTTTTTATAGTAGCAATAACCATGAAATACATAATCACAATAAAAACGTGAAATACAATGATCAAATAAAGTCATTATTCTTGTAGATCAAGAAGACAGTGATATACTTTGCTTAGAGGGGTTGTGAAAAACTTAATTATGGAGCTGACAATTCATCTAGGACATAGAGAATGATTTGGATTTCACCTCAAGGACATGGAAGGAAGAGGCATTCCATGGAATAGAAATAAAACACTTAAATGTATGGAAACATAAAATCTCATATGCATCAAATCTTAACTCATACTAGTATGGAGATAAAGTACATTTTAAAATAAGGAAAAACAATAGACTATGAAAATAAAGGAAGAGATAAGGGTTGAATTTTTTAAGTAGGAGAGGTAATTATGTATAATTGAGCTGTTTTACTTGACTTTTTCATTTTCTTCATGTGTACTTGAAAATATTAAGTCTTCATGGAAGTTCAGATTTGTATATTATTCCAGGAGATTTGGATTTTTTTACATATGGAATTCACTGAATGAGCTGAAAAAGGGAGTAACATAATGCTTGATGTATATGACTTTGCAAGATGGCTTTGGCAGCCATGGAAAGATGAGCTAAGACAAGACCATGCTGAGAGACCAAATAAAAGATATAGTAGTTCTGGATTAGGAGATGGGGGGAATAAGATCCTGAATGAATCTTAGATACTGGTTATAGAAAAGAAAAGGTAGGGGACAAATTTAGGGAATAAAATGTAATTGTTCAGATGTGGGAAATGGGAGGCAGTGTATAAAAGGATCTGGGTAAAGGAGAAGTCAGGCTGAAAACTTCCCCTGAGTTTCTAGATTTGATATCCAAATGGACTTTTGGTGTCAATAATCATGAGAGAAAACATAGAAAGGGTCACCAAAATGGAATCTTTTGGAGGAGTGAATGGGGTTCTGAATGGGAGATGATGTAGAGCGTTGCTTTAGACTGTATTGAAGCATCTTGTATAAAACATTCACATGGACCAAATAAAGTTAAGTATTATTAACTACTGCACTATTTGAGGGCAGAATGGACAATAAAAGAAATAAAAGAAAAAGGAAGTACCAAGTTCTTATTGTCCCTTTAATCTCTGCCATTGCCACAAGACAGTGTACTTTTATTATCTGACCTTCTCTTTGGGGTCATATGACCAGGATAGACTAGGTTTGCAATCTTTTTATATATGTATGCTTTTATTGGTGCATTATAGCTTCACATCATAATGTAGTTCATAGTGATAGAGATATACATGCACACAGCACTTGGTGAGTTTTCCTCCAGCTCCTACCCCACTCCCCCCCTTTCCCATACAAAAATTGAGATTGGCATTGGTATTCTCACATGTACATAATGTCAATGGAAGTGTTTCCTTCATTAATTCTCCCTCTCCTCTCCCTCCCCAAAACCAAATCCCTCACTCCACTGGAGTTTCTCCTCCATTATCTAAAGTCCCTCTAATATCCCAATTACTCCCTAGCTTTCACAAAAGAGAGAAAACATGATCTTTCACTTTCAAACAGAACTGAGAGAGTGGGATGGAAGAAAGCAAGCAGCCTCATTTGAAATTGCCTCCATGAGGTTCCATCATGTTATCTTTTGTTGGAATGGTAGTCAAATCTACTTAACCAACCAGCCTTCTTCTTCAGTACCAGAAATATCTATCCCACCATTTATTTACCATTTACCAGAATGTCATCAAATTATGATGATCTTTCCTTGGGACATGAGGAAAGAAGATCAAGTGTCAACCTGCATGTGGAGAATTTACTAAAGAATATTATTATGTCACCTTGTGGAAAAAGAGAAGTTAGAGTCATATAGAACAGGTTTTGGTTTCTAATGCACTCCTTTGAGAGAATGGTATGATTGTGTACTAATCTGAAAGCCTTATCCACAAAGAGAAGAGAGTAAATATCTAATTTAATAGAACAATGTCTCCACAAGCAAGGTAAAAAAATGCATTAATAAATAATTCTACCAGTTAGAGTAGGTCCTAGAGGAAAACAAGCAAATGAAAAATTAACCTTCATTTCTCTGTTGACATATATGGAAGTCGAAACAGCCACCACGTGAAAGGGCTAATTGGGGAACAGTGTCCTAGGGAGAACTATATTTCAATTAATGCTGGAGGATGAAGGAATCTTCACAGAAGGATTCATAGAGGGGATTCAGCACAGATGGTCCCAAATTAAATAATGGAGATAAGGTTTTGAATGGTGCCAGAGGGCCAGTTGGGAGGTCTCCCAAGGAACACATCTAAATTTTTAAGGATCCCTCCTGATTCCCATTAATCATTATTATTCCAAATGAATTTGTGAACACTTTTTAAATGCTTGCAGTTAAGTGGTCTTATTCTAGGTGCAGGGAGTCCTTTTGATTTGGGGAAATGTATAAGTGAATTACCTAATATTTCAATTTCACATTTCATGAAGCTGTATTTCATTGATAGCCTGTTGACTTTAACTATGTTCAATAATTCTGTTCTTTTAAAATAGATCTACTGAGATAAAAATAGATCTACTGAGATACAATTTGTGTACCACACAATGCAGCCATTTAAAGTATGCAATTTAATAACTTTTACTATAATCACAGAAATGTTCATGATCAATCTTAGGAAGTTTTTATCACCCCAAAGAGAAATTGCAAAGCATTAGCAGTCAATCACCATTCCTACCCCACACACCCAAACACTAATCTCTTTTCTGTCTCTATAGATTTGCCTAGTCTGGACATTTTGTATAAATGGAATCAATATCTATTCTTGTGTGTCTAGTGTCTTTCATTTAGCATGTTTCCAGGTTTGACTATATTGTAGTTTATATCAGTACTTAATTTCTTCCTATGGATAAAACTATTTCATTCTATGATGTATAAGTTTCCTACCACTGTTATAACAAAGAACTACAAACTGATGGCTTAAAATAGAAGAAAATTAAGGATTCTGTTCTTTGATACAATTTTTCTATGTTGTACAGCCTCCTGAATTCAAATCTGCTTGAAGAGACAGAACCGGGTCCCTTGTCAATTGTAACAATCTACTATTTTTATGGTTTAGTTCAGAATAATCTGACATACATGAATTTATCCAAGATCCCTCCATTTATACACGGGGTCAGGTGGCTTAGTCAACTCAGCAAAATTGATTTCACATTACAGGATGAAGAGAGTGTTGATGGTCTACTGGGAACCAGGTAGAACATCAAACACAATGGCGGTCAAGGGCTATTCCAAGACTACAAGACTGTAATTATTCCATTGTCACTAACCATCCTATGTTTTATCTCTACTCATATAGCTGTCAGTGGTAACAGTTAGCATCCTACATACATATCCATGGATTCTTTATTCTAAGAATCTCAACCAAGGAAAGCATAAGCAATTATAGTAAGAACAACAGCAAAATAAAGCAATGGTTTTCTAATATTTTTTGGTAGTAATAGGTCTAAAACAGATTTGAGATTCTTGGTTTTATTAATCTAATAAATATTTACTGAGTCTTGTGTGCACTGTGTTGGGCTCTCTAAGGGAACAGTGCTTTCTTTCCAGAACTGACAATTTAAAGCCTAGAAGAGCATTCAGCTTGAATGTTTCTCAGAACTCTTCTGCCACCTTGCCAATATTGTGTGCATCATTTCAGGTTGTTTAGCCTAATTGAGCCTTGGGTAATCAGGCCACCAATATATAGATGTAGTACTTTATTTAATCTGCAGCCTGCCACAAGGAAGGGATATGAATACTAATATAGCCTTTTATCCATAATTTTTAGAGGGTTGCACTTGGGGTTTCTGAGCCCAAAGAAGACACACACACACACACACACACACACACACACACACACACACACAGAGACAAGGTTGAGAGCAAGCTAGAATAGAAAATCTGTCAGTCAGTAATAGAATGGGGGAACCCATGCATTTCGAAGGCAATCTTTTAAATGCCCATCAGAAAAGTCCACCTCAGAAACTACCCTGTTTAACACTGTAATGATTCCCCCCTTCCCTTTGATTTAATTCTATATTGTTTTATGCAACTCCAATGCCCCTGCTCATCTCAGGGCAGGATTTGACTTTGCCTGTGAGCCGATTTTATGCTGTTGGCCCTTCCTGAAGTATCCTTCCCTATTTTTTTCTTTGGATAACTCCTCCTACTCTTTCAGGTCTTAATGTAGTCATTGACTTCCTCTAGAAACCTTTCCATGACCCTCTCCCCACCAGAGAATGGGTTAGATACCTTTCTATCTGCACTGTTAAAGAATCCGGTGTTCTTCCTACTCTAGAATTACACTGTAGTATGATTCTCTGCTGATTTGTCTCCAATTAGAAGGTCCACATAATTTATTGTTCAAAGTAGGACACTTTAGAGATAAAAAGGGTAAATAATAACTATAATATTAAAAAATAAATATTTACTGAAAAATGGATTTGGAACCTACAAAAATTCTATAAAATATCTTTTTTTTTTGAGGTACTAGGGATTGAACCCAGAGGCATTCTACTTTTGAGCTACATCCCCAGCCCTATTTTTTATTCTTTATTTTGAAACAGGGTCTCACTAAGTTGCAGAGGGCCTCACTAAGTAGCTGAGGCTGGCCGCAAACCTGTGATTCTTTTGTCTCAGCCTTCCAAGTACTGGGATTACAAGCATGCACCACCATGTCCGGCGTATAAAATATCTTTAAATAAAATGTTTACCTCAAATGCAGCATATTTTATATTAATTAAAGTGAAATAATCTTTGTACTAATTATGCAAACATTAAAAACAATGCAAGCAGAATATTATTATTTCTAATGTATTTTTATGTATTCATATATTTTAAACTGTTTCTTAATTGTACATGTGTGGGGGCCCAGAGGAAGTACAGGCCAGCGGTAAGGACATGACTCTGCTCATTCCACACAGCCCCAGATGTGTACTTAGTTCTATAAGCATGACTGGGCAGAATGTGACACTCCTGTGCATGTCCACTCATGGGCATGTGCCATTTTACCCAACACCCTATATAAGGAACAGATCTGTAAAATAAAGCTGTTGCTGTTCTCCTGATGGCAACTCCACATGTTTTTTTCTCTCTGGGGATCTCACTGCTGAAACCTCCCCTGCAACCACAGCTGGCCCTGACACTTGGCATAGTCTGCAGGAGGAGGTGAGTACACCACTGCCGCTCTGGAGGAGCATCCCAGGAGGAACAACCCAGGGTGGAGGAGATGTTGCCCCCAGCCTCCCTGTGGTTCCCAGTAGCAGCCTATCTGATGGCATGGACCCTGCCTGAAGACTGGGATGATGTATGTCTCCAAAGAAAGAAGTCCAGATGGTTTTAAAAGTGCTGGAGCTGCACTTTCTAGTGGTGCATCGTAAGGGAGCAGGACGGGTGGTCTGGATGTTCCTGGAGTTACTACAGCACACCAGCCATGACATTCAGGAGCTGACGCAGCAGGTCCACTGGTTGCAGTAGCGGGAGGAGGAATTAGAGCAACGTTTAGCAGTCACCGAACAAGCTGTGCACACCTGAGAGATACATGTTGCTGATTTTCTCCCAGACTAGGGACTTGGCCAGGGTACCAGGGTAGCAGGGGAACTGGCTGACCTGAGGCTACACGTGGGATTGACTATTTACTGGTCCCCCCACAATTTGCAATGCTTCCTGAAATTTACTGGACTTAAGGCTGCCATATAAAGTTATGGAAACCATCTCATTACAGTTTGATGTGCCTCGGTGATTTTAGGAATCAGACATCTGCCTCCTAGGCAATATGACATGTACATATCCCCCATAGCTGAGTACATCCTGAGGGTAGACGTATTTCAGGGATTGACTGTGCAGACAACTATTGGAGAATTCCAGCTACAGGTGCATGTGGTAAAGACCATCACTAGAGGACATCCCCATCATGCTCCCTTAGAACTCCCCCAAGCTAAGAGGATTGTGAATGTGCAGCAGTACAAGTTACCAGGGGTACATGAGGAAATTGGACAAATGATACTGAAGCTAGAAGATGCAGCTATAATCCACTTGACTCATACCCATTCAACTCTCCTGTATGGTCAGTACAAAAACCTGATGGTTCCTGATACATGAGAATGGACTACCAGGAGCTAAATAAAGTGGCATTGACCTTGCATGAAGCGGTAGCCTACATTTCAGAACTGATAGATCACCTGTAACATGAACTGTGACAGTTCCATTATATTGTAGATTTGGAAAATACTTTTTCTCCATTGACATTACCCCAAAAAGCCAAGAACAATTTGCTTTTACCTGGGAAGGGTGGCAACGGACCTTTTTGTTATTGTCCCAGGGATACCTGAATAGTCTCACCTTGTGTCATAGTCAGTGGCACCCGATTTAGCCTCCTGGCAGAAGGCTGAGGCTGTATGATTGTTCCATTATATCTATGATATTATGCTAACCTCTGATTCTCCTGCAGAGTTAGAAGCAGCTGCATGCACCCTTCAAGCCACTATCCAGGAATGGGGGTGGGCTGTCAATGAGGATAAGGTCCAGGGACCTGGGTGTTCTGTCAAATTCTTGGGGTTCTCTGGTCAGTTAAGACAAAGGTGATACCCAAAGCAGTGATAGACAAGATACAAGTCTATCCTCCACCGAAAATGTTCAAACAGTTACAGATGAATCTGGGTCTTTTGGGGTTTTGGTGAATGTTTATACCCACTTAGCTATGCTTATGTACCCCTTACACCACTTTATGCATAATGGGATAGCTTGGGATTGGACTCCTGAAATGGAAACTGCCTTTACTGACACCAAGAGAAGAAGGCAGGACATGTAGGCACCTGCACCATGGGGTTCATAGCCCAGCAATCAGGATCGTCTCTTACCCATGCCCAAGCACAAGATACTGTATGGCAGTCTCCTTGTTGTGCAGAACACCACCCATAGTGATATAGGGTTCCTACAACCCTAGGCCAAATTCCCTGAAGTACTCAACCTTTCCAGGAATGGCAGGTTGACTATATTGGACCATTGCCAACAGACCAAGGATTCTGATACATCCTGACAGCTATAGATATGGCTACAGGCTTGGGTTTTGCTTATCTGGTACTATAGTCTGATAAGAAACATACTATTGCTGCCCTTGAACAACTGTCAGTGACCTATGGTCAGACTTTGGCAGTGGCAAGTGACAGAAGTACCCATTTTACAGGCCAATAGGTACAGACCTGGGATAAGAAAAATGACATACATTGGCAGTTGCATGTTCCCTACCAGCCCCAAGCAGCTGGAATGATTGAACTCTTTAATGGATTCCTAAAAGAGAGGCTGAAGGCCTTGGTCTCCCATTGGAAGAGGCGATGGGCACAAGTGCTTGTGGCAGGGCGGCTTTTAAATGAGCAACGCCGCACTGAGCAGGCCCCCTCAGATAAGGTGCTAGCAGGAATGCCCCACACTTTGAAAGTAACAGAGAGCTCTAAAGAACCCCAGTTGCAATCAGAGGTGAGAGAAGGAGCCCTCTTATTCCCTGTATCTAAACCCTTTGCCCCAGGGTGGCAAGATGTCTGGGAGTGGCCCTGGCATGTGCAGGTGCCTCAGGAGCCATGGGTTGCACTCCTGGAGCCATGGGGCCTGGACAGAAGGTTCAGTTACAACTGGACCCTTGGATAGCTGTCTGTCCCTGCCTGGTACGGGTCATGCTTCCCCCATGGGGAGAGGGCATGATTTTAAAACGCATGCAGGTCATAAGACTATGACCTATCCCCTTGTATTCTGTGGAGGATGTTCCCAACCCCTTACCTTCTACCCAGGGTCCTTTGGTGTGGTACCATCACCCTGGAGCAGCCATGATTCCAGCCACTGTTCTCTTGCAAGATGAGCATGTCTCCTGCATCTTCCTCGAATGGAAAGACTTAACTATGATGGTATCTTTCTCTCTGTGCCTTGTCCTACCATCTAGGATAATGGCAGGGAAGAGCCCACATTCCTGGGCACACACTTTTGTGAGACTACACAATACTTCCCATTGTTGGATTTGTACCAAATTACCAGTGGAGGCAGCTGAAGTTCTCCCATGGCAAATAGACCCTGCTATTGCAGACAACAGGACTACCTTATAAACCTGGAACCACAACAGCCCAAAATTGGGATGAGTAATGCCACATAATAGAGGATTTGTTGCACCAAGTAATAACACCCCCCAACCTTGTTGAGATATGTTATAGAAAATGGGTGGGACTGGTTAACAGGGGAACAAGTAGAGCTTGCAAGCATAGCACCTTTTTGTATAGAACAGGTGAACCAGTCTGTGACCAGTCAAATCACTGGATGGTTGCCCCAAGAACTATGTCAGAATGTCACACCTCTACCAGATGCCAACAAGTGGTGGGATGAGTGAAAACTAACAGGGACCAAGCCCATTGATTTCCTCTAAAATGATTATCTCTGGGTTTGTGGACATTATGGCTGGCCATACCACCCTGTCCATTGGACAGGAAGGTGTATCTGGGGAAGGCTATACATACAGGGTCAAATACTCCTGATTCTTCCCCATAAACCTAATAATTGGGACTCCGTATACCACTGTTGGCAACACAAGTGCCGAACGGTCTGGTGGTTCTACTCATTAGCCTTGTTCATTCCAGGGGATGGTACTATACATATAGAGCTACAGGGAGAAGCCTTAGCCCAACATGTTGCAGAAGCTTTAAACATGTTCCATCAGACTCTTTCCCTTTTAATGGATGAAACCACCCAGATGTGAAAGGTGGTTTTGCAGAATATAATGGCATTAGATATGCTCACTGCTGCCCAGCATGAAAGGTGTGTTCTTCTCCATGTAGACTACAGTATATATACATTCCAGACCACAGCAGCAGGTACAACAAACCTTAGCAGAGATAGATGCAGAAGTACAGGCTATTCAAACCTTACAAGAGGACGTGCTTACAACATGACGGAATTCATTGAGCTCCTCCTGGAGATGGGTATTGACTATCCTCGATTGTGTGGCTGAAGACTAATAGTCACCTGTTGCACCCTGTATTGCTGTTGTGGTCTTTGGGCCCAATGCAATGCTCTCTGGGTCAAGTCATGCACTGCCACCAGGTAGAGGGGTGGAGTGTGGGGCCTAGAGGAAGTACAGGCCAGCAATAAGGACATGATGCTGTTCATCTCACACAGCCGCAAAGGTGCACTTAGTCATATAAGCATGACTGGGCAAAACGCAACACAAGAGCGCATGTCCCTGCTAGAGTGGACGTGCATCATTTTGCCCAAAACCCTATATAAGAAATAGGTCTGTAAAATAAAGCTGTTGTTGTTCTCCTACATGGCGACTTCACATGCTTTCTTCCCTCTGGGGATCTCACCGCTGAGACCTCCCCTGAAACCACAGCTGGCCCTGACACTCTGCCCTTGTTATTTTACTTATGGAGAGTATATTTTTGAAATGCAATCAGATTATTTTTATTCTTTTTCTTCATAAATTGCCTGCAGTCTTCCAAGTTGGGTTTTATGAAAACAAATTTAAAATTGCTAAAATCTTTCATTGATTTGCCTCTTTATAGCATAGCATTTTTAATTGAGAAAATACTCTTTCTACATATGTTAAAATACCTTGTAATTCCAGATAACTTTCTGCTAACTACAGCATTTATTCCATTTAAAACTTCCCCTTCAATATTGATGTGTATAAATACTTTAGCCCAACTATTTTAAAAGTGTTAATTGTTTTGCTTCATTTCAGAGTACTTTTCAGTATATGCTTTTATTAGACAAAAGTCATCTGGATTTATATTATTCAGATCATGCAAAATTCACTCCCAATTTCATGCCCTTCTATTAAATATTAAAAGTTTAGCCCCTTGAAAATAGGAGTTTTATTAAAATATTCCCCCACAAGCTGAAACATTCTGGAGTCTAATCACAGAATTTCAAAATTAAGTATTTTACATAATTTGGGCTACCATTATTTGGCTCAGTTCCTATTTTTCTCCTGTGGGGATCAATTTCAATGTCTTCTCTTTTTTTTTTTTTTTGCGGTACTGGGGATTGAACGCAGGGGCATTCTACCTCCGCACTACGCCCCCGGCCCTATTTTTTATGCTTTATTTTGAAACCGGGTCTCACAAAGTTGCGGAGGGCCTCACTAAGGAGAGAGAGAGAGAGAGAGAGAGAGAGAGAGAGAGAGAGAGACAGGGAGAGAGAGAGAAAGAGAACTGAGGCTGGCCGCGAACCCGGATCCTCCGGTCTCCGCCTCCCAAAGTACTGGGATTACAAGCGTGCGCCACCACACCTGGCTCAATGTCTTCCTCTTTACAAGCTTTGCTTTCAAGAACTGCAAGTCGATAAAATTTTATAAGCAGCACAATTCACTATAGCCAAATAATGGAACCAGCCTAGGTGTCCATCATCAGATGAATGGATTAAAATTATGGGGTATACTCACAGCAGAATTCTACTCAGCAATAAAGAAGAACAAAATTATGTCATTTGCAGGAAAATGTATGGATCTAGAGAACATTATGTTAAGTGAGTTTAGCCAGTCCCAGAAAGTGAAGGGTCATATGTTTTCCCTCATATGTGGAACTAGGGAGTAATTGGGATACAAAAGGGACTTTAAATAAAGGAGGAGAAACCCCAGTAGAGTAATGAAGAGGACTTAGGGGAGGGTCAGGGAGGAACAATTAATTGACATTATGTACATATATGAAATTATCAATGCCAATCTCAATATCATGTATGGGGAAAGGGAGGGAGCTAGGGAAAAGTTCACCAAGTGCTGTGTGCATGGATGTCCCTGTCACTCTGAACTACATTATGATGTGAGACTATAATGCACCAATAAAAGTATATTAAAAAAAGTTCATAAGCTGAAATTTTCTGACATCACAATTCTAAATACTTTGATTTAGGCTGAGTTACACAAGTAGTTATTCAAATGCTCAAACATGCCTATATCTGATTGACAATGACCAGGACATAGGAAACTATGTAGTTTCTGTGATTTAGAATATGTTTGTCTTGAAAACCAGCCTCATCACAAAAGTACTGCAGTATAGTTACTCTGACAACTAAGTTTTCTTGCAATTAGTAGAATATTAATTATGGATCTATGAGGCACAACCAATTCCAAGTACACTGCTACTGAAAATATTTTCCTAGTAGGATCATCGTTTTCATCACACATGCTATGTTTCATCAAACTTTGTATTCATATTATCATGGTAAAAAAGAAAGATCTTCAATGTTGAACTTTCAAACCAATTTATAATATCATTCACGATAATGCAAGAGATTCAAGAAATGACCTTTGAAAAGTTTTACTTTGAGTCTTTAACTTAGATGAAAGCTCAGTTACTGAAATTAGCTAATTTTGTTTGAAGTGATATCATTTTAAGTGAAATGAAAATGGTATCATTTAAACCCAAGTCCATCTACTGATGTAACTAACATATAAAGAACTACTATTCCCTCTCTTATGTGTACACAAGCACCCTTGAAACCAATAAAGAGTAAATTACTTTAGAAGAGCAATCATTTTATCTAAATGAAAAGTTAGGCTTCAAAATGAAATATGTAAATACACATTATGAAGTTGCACATGCTAAATCATCTTCTTGGGGATGATCTTCTAAAAACACTGCTAACGTTTGAAGCAGATGCCAACGATTTTCTGACTAATGTGTGTCACATAGGTTTTTATGTGGTTCATGATAATCACTACAAGCTCCACTGTAGTAGAAAATGTCAACAAATATTTTGCACAGTTTACACATTTATCATCAATTTTCTTAAGAAATGGAATTAGACTTCTTAAAATTTCATTATATACATGCTTCCTTTTAAAAAATACTTAGTGCTGTTGAAAGGGTAAATAGTCGTTGAATAATATGTTAGAGTAAATGGTAAAGACATTTTTAAGAGTGTTTCTATATATTCCAAGGTAGGACTATTCAGTCTCTCCCATATACACTTGCCACAAACCTAACCTATCAGCTTCTTCGTTCTTCCCACTAAGCTCATTAAGTGGTAGCCACACAGGCATGGTACAGTTAGCTGGCTCACCAAACAGCCCAGGAGCAAGAGTGTCCAGTGTTTCTTCCGTCATCACCAGTATCCACCAGAATCTGGCTATCTCTGAGCCATTCATATCAAAGAATTAGTTTTGCTAACAGCTTTATTGGGATATAATTTGCATACCATAAAAGTAGTCCATGTAGAGTGTATTATTCAATAGTTTGTGCTTTCAGAGTTATACAACCATCACCACAATTTAATTTCACATTTACAAAGAAACCCATACACATTACAAATCATTCTCCATCCCTTTCCCCAGACCAGCTCTTGGAAATTACTGATTTATTTCTCTCTACTTTGATTTACCTATTCTGTAAATTTTGTATAAATCTAATCATATAGTACATGATCTTTTATGGCTTGCTCTCTTAGTGTGCATAATATTTTCAAGGTTCACCCATGTTACATGTGTAACATGGTACTTCATAGTATAGATTGACCGTATTAAGTCATTTCATCCAAGAACACAAATGAACACTATTAGTGAAAGTGAGAGATTAGTTAAAATTCATCAAGGAAAGTTCAGGGAAAAGGAAGCAGTTTCTTGCTGATTATTTTTGAGATTTAACCACTTGTTGATTTGGAAACCATTTAGTACATGTGTCCCACGCACTACTAATGGCTAAAAGTAAAAAGCAGAATTGTACCAAAACCACCCTTATCTATTTTAAGGAAAGTATTAGTAAAAATCTTTCCTTAAAGTATGAAAAATCAAGAACAAACACAAAACCATATGGGATGCTGAGACAAGAGCTGTAAGCCAGGCATATAGCAGGATTATGGTTACCCTATCTCTTTCCCATAGTGGAAAATACATTTTCTTCATGAGCTCAAGAGATTAGCATAAAGCCTGGCAAATAATAGACTCTCAGTACAAATTTTTGAATGAATTATGGAAGATGTTGTTTCAACAATCATGATTTAAATAACTTTGGGATGAGACAGTGGAGCCTTATCTTGAGGCCAGTAACCCAAATAGACTCAATCCCTTACCATCCTCATTTATACCTTTTACAAATAACTCCAAATTTATTCTCTTGAATTACAATTTATAATCACACATTATTATAACATACATAAATCAATACACCTACTTTTTGATATTATCTTCCTTGCATGTAAAGTGGCTTAAATGCATTATTTATTTAATGCTTACATTACCAAATTTTAAAGAGATGTGATTATATTCATCCCTGTCACAAGTTGGGCTCCCTGGAAAGCTGATTGTGAAATAGAAATTAGTGTGAAGAACATTTACTAGGGAGTATTGTTGGTATTGCCAGGAAGTTTAAATTTACCCTTTTTCCCTCTGAAGTTTCAATAATTTTAGTCTATGAAACAAACTGACAGTAGGCAGATAACAGCAAAAAAAAAACATACAAATAGTATTACATGCCTAAGCACAGGTGCCACACATATACAGTATGAGACTCGAAGAGGAGAGAGATGGTGGAAGCTTACATGGCCCTAAACAAAGGGCCTGGGGCTGGGGCTTCTGGGGGTAGGAGCTGGCTGGGGAGGTAGGTGATGCAGGCTAAGAAGGTGACAGCTCAGCAAGCAAGGGTTGTCTTATTATGCAAATGAGGCCTCCCAGGTAACAGCAACTTACAGTTATCTGTGTCTGGGCCAGATGTCAGAGCCCCAATTTTTTCTACCTATGAAACATTTTTTCTAGGCAGAAAGGGAGGTATCAGAAAAGACTGCCTGCATCTGCTGTTTACTTCATTCATTTAGATAGACGTTAAGTTTCTTTTTTCCAAAAGGACAGCTTTTCAGAATCATTTCCTGTGTCTGCCCAAGTCTAAAGTTTCTATGAATAATCAACCTGAAATATGCCAAAAGAATATATTTGGGGTAGGACATTTTATTCTTCCACAGTATCAGCACATGGAAAAGGAGGAAGTGAAATTGGACAGAGAGCAAAGTTGGGCTGCGTGCAGTCTCAATGGGAAATACAGCTGAACCTATGGGGAGTTCTGATACTGATAGGCCACTTTTCTTCTTATCCCTTCCCTGACCCGTCATTGGACATGGACTGCCAGATGAAGGGGTCATGACTTCTGGCAAGGTTGTTTTCTCAACCCAGAAAAAGACATTCTCTAGAGAACACTGACAGCTGAAGACTGCGCTGGAAGTGTTTCCAGCAACTGGAGAAACAAGCCCTTTACCCCCACACGGCCTGGGCAGCGCAACACAGTATCTGTGATGACAGTCACTATCCACATACCCATTAATTTCTTAGCGTTTGATAAAGTTTAGACATCTTTTAAAATATTTTTATTCCTCTTAATTAAAAGAGAAGCAATTTTTAACTTGCCTTGATTTAAGTCTTGCCTTGGCTACTAACCAGATGCGTAATTTGGAACAAACATTAATCATTCTGATGTCTATGTAGAATATACAAAGTACTTAGAAGTCTTAACACTAAACAAATAAACAACCCAATCAAGAAATGGGTTGCAGGCCAGGTGTGGTGGCGCACGCTTGTAATCCCAGTACTTTGGGAGGCGGAGACTGGAGGATCCAGGTTCGCAGCCAGCCTCAGCTCTCTCTCTCTCTCCTGTCTATCTCTCTCTCTCTCTCTCTCTACTTAGTGAGGCCCTCTGCAACTTTGTGAGACCCAGTTTCAAAATAAAGTATAAAAAATAGGGCCGGGGGTGTAGCGCGGAGGTAGAACGCCCCTGGGTTCAATCCCCGGTACCGCAAAAAAAAAAAAAAGAAAAAAGAAATGGGTTGCAAATTAACTAAATAGACACTTCAAAAAATAATAAATGGCCAATAAATATATGAAAAAAATGTTCCACATCATTAGCAGTCAGGGAGATGCAAATCAAAACTACACTGAGACTCCATCTAACTCCAATTAGAATGACAATCATCAAGAAGTCAAAGAACTATAAATGCGGTTGAGGATGTGAGGAAATAGGAACTCTTACACACTATTAGTAAGATTACAAATTAGTGCAGTTACTATGATTCCTCAGAAAACTGGGAATGCAGCTACCATATGATCCAGTTATACCACTCCTGGGTATCTTTCCAAAGGGACTGAAATCAGAATATTATAGTGACACATGCATATCCATGTTTATAGCAGCACAATTCACAATAGCCAAATTATGGAATCAACCTAGGTGTCCATCAACAGATGAATGGATTATAAAATTATGAGATAGACACACAATGGAATTCTACTCAGCAATAAAGAAGAACAAAATTATGTCATTTGCAAGAAAATGGATGGACCTAGAGAACATTATGTTAAGTGAGATTATCCAGTCACAGAAAGTGAAGGGTCATATGTTTTCTCTCATATGTGGAAGCTAGGGAGTAATCAGGATATAAGAGGGACTTTGGATAATAGAGGAAAAATCCCAGTATATTGAGGAGGTGGTATAGGGGAAGGTGGTGTAGGAGAGAGGGAGAATTAATGAAGGAAACACTTCTACTGATGCTATATACATATGTGAGAATACCAATGCCAATCTGAATATCATGTATGGGGAAAGGGGGGGTGGGGAGGGAG
Organism: Glis glis; assembly: GCA_004027185.1. NCBI lineage: Eukaryota > Metazoa > Chordata > Mammalia > Rodentia > Gliridae > Glis > Glis glis. Next base: position 28,791 of record PVJS01005565.1, read on the forward strand.
CCGGGGGAGAGCTCACCAAGTGCTGTGTGCATGTATGTCACTATCACCATGAACTACATTAGGATGTGAGACTACAGTGCACCAATAAAAGTATTTAAAAACAAAGTAAAGAATGCTCTACTTGATAATATCTAAGAACCTTTCAAATTCTAACATCTATAAATAGAAGTGTGCATGTGTGTGTTTATCAACTCAAGACACATTGCTAAGTGGTGGCCCTATAGAGCATTTTCCACAAAGTTAGGGCAGGTTGTCAAGGCCCTGCATTACTGTTCTATTGATACATAATAAAACACTAGACTTGGTGGCTCAATACATGCCATTGATCCACTCATCATCTCTCAGTTCTGCAGGTTAGAAGTCCCGACAGCTCAGCTGGTCTCACAAGGATGAAATCAATGTGTCTGCTGGACTGGAGGCTCACTTGTCACTTGAGGTTTGCTTTCAAGCTCATTTAAGTTGTTGGTAAAATTCTATTCCTTGAAAGAGACTCTCAGACCCTAAAGGTGATTTCCCTCCACAGAAATTCAAAAATAGCTATTTGCTTTCTTCTTCCAGATTGTAGAAAGAGAGTATCTTTCTGACTCCTTACTATTTACAGATTCCCAAATTTACTGCCTTACTGTCCCCTTTTCAGATAAAAGCAAAAGTTAAGCTGGGCGTGGTGGCGCACGCTTGTAATCCCAGTTCTTGGGAGACTGAGACCGGAGGATCCGGATTCACAGCCAGCCTCAGCTACTTAGTGAGGCCCTCTGCAACTTCGTGAGACTTTTTTTTCAAAATAAAGAATAAAAAATAGAGCTTGGGGCGTAGCTCAGAGGAAGAATGTCCCAGAGTTCAATCCCCAGTACTGCAAAAAAAATAAATAAATAAAAGCAAAAATTACTCAGCACCTCCCTGGGCACTTCCACCCCCCCCCATTCCTTGTATTTATTCAAGGCCTCCTCAATTGCACTCAAGATTGCTATCGCTCCTGGATCATTCCAGCCTCCCTCCTGGGGGCAAAATCACAGACTTTGGGAATCTATGCCTTACATTTTCAAGCTCTAGTCTCTTTTTAAGAGCTAACCTGAGTAGATCAGACCCTCATTAGATAATCTCCATTCTGATTAACTCAACTGACTTGGGAACTTTTATTACATTTTAAAAGTTGTATTACATATAATAAAGCATAATAATGAGAGTGATAATGACATCATACGCAAAGGCTTCACCCACACCCAAGAGAAGAGCATTACCCAGGGTGATGCACCATGAAGTGTAAATTTCAGGGGTGGCCTTAGAATCCTGCCTCCCACAGGCACGTAGAAAAACTTGATTGGGAAAGACATTTCTGGAAGTAAAGAGGTTGGTCTACTGTGTGCTCTCCTCTACCGACTCTTAAATAAAAGAAGGACCTTGTAATTAACATGGTCCATCTGAGCTTAACACAGGAACCACTAACCCATAGATCCACTTGTCAAGAATAGGCTATCATATTTGCCTGTGCTGAGTCTAGTCGTAGAGTTGTGAGATGGATGATTTAGGGAAAATTGGAAGAGCAAAGTTCTCAGCCTTGTTTTATGTGCCACAGTTTTCCCATCCTATTTCCTGGGCTCGCATTCCTTCCTTAGCAGTGCCTTTTTCTTACCAGCAGATCTAGCTGAAGTGAGTATCTCACTGACATTACAACTGCAACTTTTCCAATTCAGTCCTGATTTTGGGTCTCAGCTTATCTGCTCTGGTACTCTATGAGATGAGGAATTTATTTGTTCCAAGTTACTATCAAGGCTTTTTCATTTTCCACTCATCCCGAGTTGGAATTTCTTGTGTAAGCTCTATAGGTCATTTATAAGAAGCTAAATACATACATAATATTGAAAATCATTATTGTTTCCATAACAACTAAATTACCCAGCTGTGTTAGTCAGCTTTTCATCACTGTGAAAAATACCTGAGAAAAACAACATAAAGGAGGAAAGATTTATTCTGGCTCCTGGCTTCAGAGGTTTCATTCCATGGTGGTCTGGCTCCAGTGCTCTGGACCTGAGGTCAGGGCAGAGAGTGTGGTGGAGAAAAGCTGCTCAGCGTATGCAGCCAGGAAGCATAAAGAGTGAGAGAAGAAGGGACTGGGAAGAAGAAATACTCTTCCAGAGCACTCCCCCAGTGATATTTTTCCTCCAACCATGCCCCCACCTTTCTGTAATTTCTACCACCTGCCAGTTAGTCCATACAGCTATTAATGAATTAATCCACTGATGAAGTCAGAGCCTTCATGCTTCAATCACTCCCTATAGAGCCATGCACTGGGGAACAGGCATTTAATATGTGGACCTTTGGAGGAGACTTATCCCAGTCATAGCAACTCCTATTAGATAAAATGATCAGAATGCCATAGGATGAGGAGGCTCACTGATGCAGCCGACCTGGGGCAGCCTTGTAAAACATCTGGGGTGCTTTTTAGGATGGGGAAAGTCAAAGATTGTATTTGGAGGGTGAAGCATGGGATATCCTAGTTATCATTCAGTAATTCATAAAACTTGTGTCTAAAAGTATAGTGATATATAAAGTTAGGAATATTTCAGACTAATCCTTTCTAATGAGAAAGAAGTTATCATATAACCAAACTGTATAAGAAATCAACATTATACATTAATATATGCTATAGGCAAAGTCTAAAAGAATTCTAAATAGCTTAAATATGTGACAAAAGTGGATTAATTTCAAGATTTTAAACATCCCTTAAAAATAACAAATATTTTCTAAGAAATAAAAGATAGAAAACGTATTTCAAATTTATAACAGCAAGTCAAGCAGATTATTTATATAAAACTAATATTTAATATAATATTAAAATAAAAATAATAATTCAATTAAAATGGATACTAGGAAAATACAAGACAAATATGTTCCCTGATACAAGTATAATTGAATACTTGATGTGTATCCTGTATCTTTTTCCTTTTATCAATGCATATATTTCTTTTTTAATGAAACTAGCATTATATACTTCTCTAACATAGGATGGGTGTACTGCAAATTAATTTCAAATAAGGGACTTCCTAGTGGATTATTACATATAAAATGCACATGATCATGTTTCTGCAACTATATGTGTTTTATGCTATGTTGCCCTTATGAGAGTCAACACAATTAAAATGTCTATTCAGTTTAAAACTTGTAGAAATTCTCATATTGTTACATATAATTTCAGTTCAATAAAAGAGTGCTTTTATCACACTAATGTGGCTTCATCATTACTTTTTAAAGGATATGTTGGTGTGGAAGTCTGAGGCTCTAAGACTACAGCTGTTCCAGTTAGCATTCCAGGTCTACCTTGGGCTCCATCCACATGGGACTCTGTTCCCTTTACATGCTGTGGTAGAAGCAGCCACTGCCTGGCATCACATTAGTCCTCATTTACACTCTAATCACCAACACTGATGTTCCCTTACCTGGAGGTGAGTTCCTCTCTGGAGTCTTTAATGTCCTTTCTTACCAGGGAAACTGATTCAGACCACTTGAAATCAATGGAAATATTTCTATAAGATGAAGGATGTGATTGGTACCCCTTTCCTCCCAGGTGAATCTCTGGTCCCCATGTAAATTTTTCAGTTCTTTGCACAGGGAGAACCCCTTATATCGAGTTGTATTGCCATCTTTTCTAGTCACAAAAGGTCTCATTTCAACCTTCTCTGGAGAAATGAGTGCTAGAATGGTTTATAATTTCATGAATAAATAAAATCACTCAAGTGATTTAATGAAAATCACAAAATTCAGCCCTATTATGATTCACAGATCTCTCTTCAGACACAGAAGTTATTGGCATATGTCTTATTATTTTGCCTCTTCAGGCATTTACTTTATACAAAAATATAACTAATTGTATTTAATTTATTTTTTAATCCTGATTTACTTCACTTAACATTATGTTATAAACATTTTCAATTATTTTACAAAGTATAATATAAACTTGCAGGACATGGTAGTGCACACTTGTAATCTTGGTACTTGGAAGGCTGAGAGAGGAGGATCTGGGTTCACCGCCAGCCTCAGCTACTTATTGAGGCCCTCTGCAACTTAGTGAGACCCTGTTTCAAAATAAAGAATAAAAAATAGGGCTGGGGGTGTAGCTTAGAGGTAGAATGCCCCTGGGTTCAATCCCCAGTACCACAAAAAATAATAATAATATAAACTTACATGAGTTTGTAATATGTACAATACTTTCCAATTTTATTAACAGTATAATACTTAAGTAGCTGTCATTAATATGTTGGAATAGTAATTCTGCTATTGATATTTGATTTGATCATTCTATGGTTCTTTAGAATTAAATATATGAATGTATAGAAATTTGGGTAATTTTCTTTGATAACTACAAGGAAAATCTGTAAAACAGAAGAGATAGTGACAACCCGTGGGACACTCATAACTCATTTTCCAATAAGGTTGTAGTTTTATGATACAGCATTGTAATGGGCTTTTTAATATATAAACTTGGTCAGGCTACAGTCCCCAGTTATTCAAATACTAATCTAACTGTTGCTGTGAAGGTATTTTGTAGATATAAGTAAAGTTCATAGTCAATTGACTTTAAGTAAGGGATATTATCCTAAAAAGTGTGGCAGAGTCTTATTCAATTAATTGAAAGGCCTTAGAAGCCAGGTTGAGGCTGAGACAGAAGAAATTCTGCCTGTGGCCAGCAGCTGCTGTCCACACCCAGGAGTTCCAGCCTGCCCTTCGTGGTGGCCCATTCTGTGACGTTAGTCCCCACAATCATATAGACCAATTCCTTTCCCTCCCCCAAAAAATCTCTTAAAATATATCTCCTACTTTCCTCTTTTTCTGGGTGAATCCTGACTGATAGAGACTTTTGTACTAGATGCTATTCCAGAGGAACATAATTTTAAGAATGAGTTTTCTGTACTATTTCTGGAGTCTTGGGATTTGGTTTTCTAATCTGATTAGATATAAAAGCCTTAATGTCTCTATTTCCTGTGATAAAGAAGGCATTAGAAATCCATGGCATAAGATGTCAAGAGAGGTATGGAAAATATCATCATCGGATATGCCTAATCAAATCCTTTTGGAAGGTGAGGTCATGGGTCACTACATATTTTCCACCTTATGACAGTTTTCTCAAACTAAGGAGTATAATGGAATTGGGTAGTTACTACTACGTGTGATGGAGAAAGTAGAGAAATAGGGTGAGCTCAGGGCTTCAAATTCCAGACCAAGTGCCACATATATGACCTGAAATCCTCATTTCATGTCCTGAAATAAACTCTTATCTTCTATAGCTACGTAGTTTATATTTTTGAAAATTGAACCCAGAGTCTCATTATGAGTGGCTGAATTACAATTCAAACTAAAATCTCAACACTCCAAGTTATCTTTTGTTAAGATAACTGGGAAGGAATGGGATCCTGAACATCAGAATGAAGACACATGGGTAGAACACAATGAATGTGGTAATACTGAACCTTTAAATTCACCAAGTTTTCTTTGCCAGTAGAAACAGTCATTAGGAAATTAGACTTGCTTTTCCTGTGGGTTCTGTGATTGCCTTAGAGGGCTTTGCTGGTTGCCCTCAGGAGAATCTACCTTCATGGGTCCTCTTTGCCTCTAGATCTATAATTAGACTTAAGTCCTCTCTCTATCATAAAGTCCATCACTATACCCAAGTCCCAAAAGACCCCAAAGTGTAAGGTGTAAAAAGTAACCCATGAGGAGAAGAACCGCATGATTTTTTCCCAATTTATACATGAAAAAACTAGTGGGATTTGTGTAACAATGCATCTTAGGAGTATGGTACCATGGTAGAAGGAATACAAAGTTGAAAAGGCTGAATGTATTGATATGGACATAAGATTGATGGACTAGCAAGGGCTCTAACAATTTTTTTGGTTTGTTGGTTGAAACAGGGACTCAGAGGTGGCCCATACTTGAATTGAAATGCCAGGATTGCCTTGGTACTCTAGATGAAGGCATCTGCAGTCTTAGGAAGGTTGTAATGTTAGTATAGACTTATCACGTAAGTCCTACTCACCCAATTAGAAGGGTCTGGAGGAAACATCTTTTACCCCAACTGTGAGAAATAAAACTGTATATTTATTTATATGATATAAAGGGAGCCCCAGCATTCTTGAGTGATGTTTGTTCATTCTTCTCTGTAGGTAAGAAATTACAGTGGGAGCTGCTACCATTGAAAGGTGGGCTCTACATGAACTAGGAATAGTGGGATCAAGTGGTAGCAGGGCCCAAGTATTGGTATTTGATCATCAAATACAAAATGGATATAGTTACTATCATGAACAGAAGAGTCAAAGGAATAATCAGAATCCTCTAACTCACACAGACCTATAGCATTAGCCAATTGATCACGGTGTCCCTAGAAGAAACAGATGGACAATCTACTAAATTTTTATTGATATATGTATGTGGAAGAGAGCCAGGTCCAGTAAACAGAAGTTTAACTTGAATCACCTAAACAAAGAAGCACAACAACTGACCCAGTTTCCAGACTGATAAAATTTATAGTCATAGAACCTCTTTAATAAAAGGGAGGCTGGCTGGGTCCCTTTGGGGAAGAGTCCCACTACATAGTCATAGCCTTCTTTGAAGAAGTCATAGCCTTCTTCAAAGGGACCTACAGCTACTTACCAGTGTGATTGTGCTTTGAAGAAAGGTAAATAATCACACTTTAGGGATATTACTGGACACTGACTTTGAATTAATACTGTTCTCTGGACACCCACAAAATCACAATGGTCCACAAGTCAGGGTAGGGGCTTATGGAGGTGAGATGGTCAATGGGATTTTTGCCTATGTTTGCCTCACAATGGCACCAGTGTGTGCCCGAACCTATCCTGTGGTTATTTTTCCAGTTCCAGAAATCAATTGAGATAGACATGTTCAGAAAATGGTAGAATCTCCACAATGATGGACGTAGGGATGGAATAAAGGATGTTATGGAAGGAAGTACCTCTGCTTGGGAAAACAGTAAACCAAAAGCAATATTGCAATCCTAGAGGACATGAAAGATTCAGGCACAGTGACTTTCCATCACATTCCTATTCAACTTATTTGTTTGGCTTATGCACAAAACAGATGGATCTTTAAGAATGACAGTGGATTTCTGTAAACAATCAGGTGGTGACTCCAACTGCAGCTACTGTTCCAGATGTGCTTTCATTGCTTGAGCAATTTAAGGTATCCCCTGGCATTTGATATAGAACTATTCACCTACTCACCTGAAAAATGATTCTTTTGCTATATATGTTAGTAAAGACCATTAGAAGCAGTTTCCTGACAGCAGGAAAAGCCAGCAATACACATTCACTGTTTATTTAAGGGATTAATTTTTTATTTCTATGTCATAATTTAGTCCACAGGGGCCTTGATTGCTTTTCTTTTGCACAGGATATCACATTTCCATTACATTGATTATATTAGACTGCTTGGACCTGGTGAGCAGAAAATAGCAATTTCTCCAGACATTTGTGTTTCAAAGGGTAGGAAATATATCTCATGAAAATTGAGAGGCTTTCCATCTCATCTAAGTTTCTAGAGGTCTAATGGTGAGGGGTATATCTAAGGTTTTTGTATCTGATTTTGTAATAAGTTTTTGCATCTAATTTTACCATAACTAAAAAAGAGGCACTATGTCTCGTGGACTTGTTTTGATTTTGGAAGCAGTGCACTGCTTTTTTGAGTGTGCTACTCCAGCCCATTTACTCAGTCACCCAAAGTGCTGCTAGTTTTGAGGCAGACCAAAATACAGAGAGGTTCTGCAACAGATACAGCCTGCTGTGCAAGCTACCTTGACACTTGGCCCATGTGTCACCACCAAGCCATGATGCAGATCTGATGATGCTGGAAGTGTCAATGTCAGAGAGGGAGGCTGCTTGACATCACTGATAGGCCTCTATAGGTGAATCACAATACAGACCCCTAGCATCTTGGGACAAAACCCTGCTATTCTCTGCAGTTAATTACTCTACTTTAGAAATATGGATTTTGGCTTGCTACTTGGTCTTAATAGAGACTGAGTACTTAATCATGGACCACAAACTTATCATATGATCTGATCTGCCCATCATGAACTGCTGTTGAATCCATCAAGCCATAAAGTTGGGCATGCATACCAGCATTTTATCACCCAATGGAAGTGGCATACATGAGACCATCTTGAGCAGGCTTTGAAGGCATTAGCACGTTGCATGAGGAAGTGGCCCAAATCCCCATGGCCCTGTTCCATCTCTATCTCAGCCCAAGCCTATGGTCTCATTGAGAGTTTCCTGCTATTAGCAGAGTGAGGAAGAACAAACTTGGGCCTGTTTTCTAGATGGATCTACACAATATGCAGCAATGGCCATTAGTAGACCACTGCGCATCACTACAGCTGTTATCTGAAACACCCCAGAGGACAATGGTGAAGGAAAATCATTCCAATGGGCAGAACGTAGAGCAGTTCATCTGGTTGTTTATTTTCCTTAGAAGGAGAAATGGTCAGAGATATACATCTAAATCAGTCAGTGCACTGAGGCCAATGGTCTGAATGGATGATAAAAAAGTTTGAAGAAACATTACTGGAAAAATTGGTAACAAGAAGGTTTAAGAAAGGGGTATGTAGCTAGGTGTGGTGGCACACACCTGTAATCACAGTACTTGGGATGCTGAGACAGGAGAATTGTAGGTTCAAGACTAGCCTCAACAACTTAGCGAAACCCTCAGTAACTTAGTGAGACTGTTTCAAATTAAAAAAAAATAAAATAAAATGTGCTGGGGGTGTAGTTCAGAGGTAGAATTCCACTGGGTTCAATCCATAATATCAAAAAAAGAAAAAAGAAAAAGAGAGAGGTATGCATATAGACCTGTCTAAATGGATAAAGTGAACAAATTTGTGTCTCATGTAACTCCTCAGGAAAGGATGACATCAACAGAGGAGACTTAATAATCAAGTGGATAGGCTAAATTGTGTGGATATCAGTCATCCACTTCAGCCACTCCTGTCACTGCCCATCAAGAAGAAAATGACTATTATGTCACAGATGGAGGTCATAATAGTTTCATTTGTTGTTCAGTACCTCTGCCCCCAAATTAAGCTGCTATTAAGCCAGGAAGGCATGATGATGATACGTATAGTCCCAGTACTTGGTAGGTGAGACAGGAGGATCACAGGTTTGAAGCCAGCACATGTTAACTTAGCGAGATCCTGTTTAAAAATAAAAAATAAAAAGGGCTTGGGGGTAGAAAGCCCCTGGGTTCAATCTCCAATACCAAAAAAGTTATTAAATTTATACTACTTAGCTATGACAAAGCAAGAAAAAAACTGGTACTTTAGTCCTGTGTAAACAGAGTAGTTAACAGACAAAAAGAACTGATTCAACTGATTGACATGAGGCTGTGCTGACAGTCAGAGGATAGATTAATTTATGAAACAAGAGACTGACTGCACTGAGTTCAGTATAAATCAGTACTAAGATCAACATGCAACACTTCGCTTATTCATTTACCAAGAGATATTTACCAAGTGTCATATGTTATTAGGAGGCCTTTAAAGACTCTTAAAACATGATTGCTGATTATTTTTGTGGTAGACATGGATTAAGTAATCCCATCATAAAGGAATGAGTTAGCAACATGGCCAAGAAAACAACAAAGGAATATTCTATTAAATACCCAATCTCTTTTTGTTTCCAGCATAGATGTGCCAGCAACCTATAGAAAAATGGGCAGTGAGCATGCAATATTTAGAAATACAAACGCAATCCCACTAAGAAATATCTTGATCCAATTACTTGATCTTTCTTCAGAATAAGATTAAGTTGTCAGGCAGTAGACAAAGGTCTAATTTCTCAGCAATTAAAGTGTATGTGGGGAAGTATACATGAGGGAGACAGACAAAATACACAGTGCCCCTCCATTCTAAATGAATAGGTGCAATAGGCTGATTTCTCCTGGTGAATCTAATAATGCAAAGGTATTAATAACATTGATTTTTTTTAAAATAGTGATTTTTCACACAGCCAAAGGCAGGAATGCATAGATGAGAAAACCAATTCATGGTAACTGCAGAGGTCAGAGGCCAGGTTGTGTCTGCTCCGTGTGTGCCATGGCATATCATTAGAAGGGAAGAACTGAGAGCAGTATATTTCTTGATGGTACAGCTGAGCAGAAAATATGTAATGTGCCCAGAGCCTTTATAGAAGGCTCACCACACACTGGATTGTAAAAAGAAATCAATATGTGTAGCTGCAAAGGTCAGTAACAATAAAAGTATATTGTTTTCTAAATCTCTTTCAAGGTTTTCAGTAAGGATTCAACTTTTTACTCCACTCATCCTAAACACACACACAGACACACACAGACACACACACACACACACACACACACACACACACACACACACTTTTTTAGGCACATAATTGTCACCTGATTCAATCTATTCCACTGTCCATGCCAGACCTAGGTATTCTAATTGGATACAAAAGTAATAAATGTGATGGGACATGGTTAGCCTCCCAAAGGCCTATTAGTCTACTCAGCTGTGACAGCTTCTGAGAAATTTAAGTAGTTCCAATAAATCACCCAAAAGCAAATAGAAACTGCTAATAAAAACAGAATTCCAGAGAAAAAGAATCATGTGGTGGAGAGCATTTTAACACTAGAGCTATCAATGTATAATTTCTTTAAACCTTACCCTAGCTTCTACTCCTCCCTAGAATCCTCCATACAATAGTCTTCTTCTAAAAGAGCAAGCTTCGGTTGGATTTTCCTACATTTGAGGTTTTCACGCTCGAGGGTTTCTTTAATGCTTTTTTGGCTTACTATTGACCTGAAGGGATTTTTTATTAATAAAATAACATGCTTACTATTACACATCCTCACGTCTCCTTAAATGCATGGTTGTGTGTGTGCACGCATGCCTGTGTGCACACACACAACACACACAGAGAGGCTGAAAATTTTAAATGACATCAAAACTATAGCATGGACTCTTGGTATTCACAGATTTAGCATCCCAGGTCTTTGCTACTCTAAAGAGTCATGAGATTTTGTAAGCTTTTATTGAACTGAGGCAAAAAGCTTTTTAAGACTGTTTGCAAAAGTATGTTATATAGCTCATGAGTGAGTTAATAATTCAATGTCCTGTTTGTACTGCATATTTTTATTTTATTTTTTATTTTTATGTCAGCGACAAAGCATTAATTTAACTTCCATTTTCTTTTTTACTCAATGTGTTAGAGTACTTTTGCCCATTGTTGGATGTTAGTCAGGTTTGCGTTATTTTACAAAATACCTGAGATAATAAACTTAAAAAGTGTAAAGGCCTATTTTGGCTCATAGTTTGGATATTTCAGTCCATGGATGGTTGGGGCCTATTGTTTTGGAGCCTGTAGCAAGGTAGGATACCATGCCAAGAGTGGTTGGCAGAGGAAACTGCTCATGTCCTGGCAGCCAGGAAGCAAAGACAGTGAAAGGAAGGGACTAGGGTCCCATTATCCCCTTAAAGTACATAACTTCCTTCTACTAGGTCCCACCTCCTAAGGTTCCCCCACCTTCCAGTAGCACCATAGGCTGGGTATTAAGCATTAAGCACATGGCCCTTTTGGAGACATTTAAGAACCAAACAGTAGCATTGGGTAGTATAGGACAATGGATACTACGAGTGTAGAAAATATAGGCAAGGCTATCATAAAGGTGAAATGTACCTATTTTTAATCTCATTTGTTATAATATGTATGAATTGAGCATATTAATGGGTTTCAGTGTAATGTTTCAATGCATGCATACAGTGTGCACTGATTAACATTTTAAATCAGAAATACAGTGTTATGTGGAAGGTAAATGATTTATTCAGGGACTGCAGAGGTCAATGGATGTGTCACTGCCAATCTAGATCTGCTAGACAATAACCAAAAAAGAATAGAGATTATGAATATTCTTACATAATCACCTCAAAGGTCAATGCAAAAAGCCTCCTTTTTTAAGAAAATTCCACTCATTCTGCACATCAGAAAACTAAAATTTTACTACAAGTTGAAGAGTTGAACTGTTTAAAGCATAGTTAAATGATACTTATGTGTATTTTATAAATTTAGAAATCTATACAAGTTGCAGCTATCAACTCTTACTGTTAAATATTCTTACTTAACATTGTGAGATATATTTTTCCAAGATAGATTCTACATGTCAAAACACTTCCTTAATTGGTATCTATCTTTTCTTTTCCAGCTTTGTCTGTAGAGTTCCACAGTGACCTGCTTGCAGAATTCTTCAGTCTCAGAAGGGAATCTTCCTGACCACTTGCTATCTATGAGTCTTTGAGTAGTGTCCGATGCAGAGAAAGCAGTGAATGAATGGACATGTGCTGGTGGGTGAAAGAGTTCCTGGTCTGGCCGTTGGGAGGAAAAGGAGTGGTGCATTGACCCCCTACAAAGCTCAGGCTAACCTCTCCTAAGGGTCAGCAGAGAGGCAACCATTTATAATAACTGATGTCAGCCACAAAAGAAACAGCTGCAATTTCCCTAAGCATAATGAAGTCAACTGCCTGACCCACAACACTAAGAGGAACTCTGCTATCTATAGGTTACTAACAATAACAAGAAGAAATAAAACTTATTTAAGCTATTAATTCACTTAAGGGTAGAAACTCAATGTGAAAAAGCAAAAACTGATAGTTTTCATTGAAATAGAATTCACACAGGAGATGGATTAAACTTTCAGGCAGAAGATAATGACAATTCTCAAGGAGACAGAATTCCAAAAAGACTTTCTAGACTTAATAAATATGGTTTCTGCTTTTTACAAAATTAAATTTAAGATGGGAAAAAAGGAATGATGCATGCCAATAAACTAGGAGTTTAAGGATTAAGAGAAAGAAAGCTATCACAACAAAAAGTGTTCCACAGAGCTAGAATTTGAGAGTGAAAGCACACGAGACAGCACAGACCAGGAGATCTAGGGAGCATACAGTAAGTGTGAGCAAGAAGGTGGGTGGAGTACAGATGGAAAATGAATTATTAGATGACAGTTTTTTCTTTAAAAAAGGAGCCACCCTAAATTGTAGAATCTTCAGATCAGAAGAACATGCCATGCCATAGGCAGTGTTAGTAAATACACACACACACACACACACACACACACACACACCTAGACATATCACGGTGACATTCCTGAAATGTAGGTAGGAAGAGAACATTTTACACCTTCCATGGAAAGCATTACAAAAGAAAGATAACAATAAATTTTCCAAATCATTTTTCACCTTATGTCCAAATCGATACCAGCATGATAGGATTTTATAAAATGTCTTAAGAATAATTATTGAATCAGAAAGACATAATTTGAGATAATCTCAATCACATGAGACTAAAAATTCTGTTATTTTACCTCAGAATTTGAGGAATAAAATGAAAAATTCTTTCTTTTTTTTTTTTTTTGGTACTAGGGTAGTGTAGCTCTACCTCTGAGCTACACCCCAAACCTTTTTCATGTTTTATTTGGAAACAGTCTTCCAAGGTTGATGAGAGTCTCAGTAAGTTGTGGAGGCTGGCTTCAAACCTGTGAACCTCCTGTCTCAGCCTCCCAAGTACTGGGATTACAGGTGTGCGCCACCAGGCCCAGCTAGAAAATTATTTTCTAAATTTTTCATCTCTGTGTGTGAAGTGTAGGAGAATAGTAAACAAGTTTTGAGAAGAGAGTATAGCTATCGTTTAACACTCCAAAAATATTTAAATATATATATATATGTCAATTTAATTTTGACTGTTAAAGACTGGAAAGTAATCAAACCCTACAATTAATAAAGGTAAAGAAGAAAAAGTACAAACTTGTTCCCCATCCTAGTGTTCTGCCTTTAATCTATTGTGTTATTGTGTATTAAAACTTTATCTAAGTTCAAATCACTTCTAAAATAAAAATTAATATCACTGTATAAGAGACAAAAGTATTCTAATTTGGATAGAATTTGAAAACCTAATTTATGATACCTTTTCATACCTATTTTATAACAACTCAACTATTTGCCATATAATCGCTATTTGCTTGTTTATTACTGCAGTTTATTTGAGGGTGGGTGGGTTATATTTCAGATAGTTATAGTAGTTGTATAAATTTCCCCACAGAAAGTGAAGGGTCATATGTTTTCTCTCATATGTGGAAGTTAGGGAGTAATCGGGATACAAGAGATTCTTTAGATAATGGAGGAGAAACTCCAGTGGAGTGAGGGAGGTGGTCTGGGGGAAGTGGTATGTGTGTGTGGGAGAATTAATAAAGGAAAAACTTCAATTGATGTTATGTACATATGTAAGAATACCAATGCCAATCTCAATATCATGTACGGAGAAGGGGAGAGAGTGGGGAGAGGACAGGGGGAAGCTCATCAAGTGCTGTGTGCATGTATGTCATCACTCTGAACTACATTATGATGTGAGACAATGAGACTATTAAAGTATAAAAGAATAAGTGAATTACAGCTACAGAATCACTATTTCTTGCCAACCAACACTACCAACCTCCCTCCCTCTGAAGTTGGAATGATCTCTTTTCTACTTACTCTCTTATTCGCCATTTCATTCTTTTAATTAACTTACTCATACTCTCTTTTCCTTCACTATTCTCCAATATTCACCTTTTCCTATCATAGTCTCCCATGTTGAGATTTCCTAATTTATCACCAATATGTCCTGTATCAACATAAACAAGAGTCTTCCTACTCACAACATAATTTGTCTTCTCATATACTGTGAATTTCTCAAAGCCAGGAACCACAGTCTGTACATCTCTGTATTTCCAGTCTTTGGTAATATGCCTGTCTGATACCCAGTAATTGGGATTAAAGAAGTGGAAACAGGAGGACTCCGGAATTTAAGTGTTACTTCTAGGACCAAGAGTGCTGTCATTAAACTAATTGCTTTCACTTTTTGAGGATTAGCTTACAAGCCCTTTTGGGTGACATGAGCTTGTTTAGGAATCATAGGCTTTCTTTGTTTTTGTCTTTTCAATCTTCTCAAATGTCTACTGCAAATGCTGGGAGGGGGGATATCTAAATCTGTATGGTCATGTGTGTGTACTTGGAAACCTGATTCCCCAACTGTTAGGGACAAAAAGATTCCCTGTACAAAAGAGTATTATGGAGATAATCTGATCAAGATACTGGAAATAATGATTCTGTTGTGTAATTTATGATAAAAGGAAAAACTTTACAGGTGAGTCATTTCTTTAGTGGGACAACAGATGGAAGCAAAGGGAGAGAATCTTGGCATCCTCATTTTTATAATTGAAACTGAAAATTGCTTTTTGTGAGCCATTTTGAATACTGTTTTAAAATTAGCAGAATTTCCAAGAAAATCAGTATGTAGTTTTATTTAGTAATTATATTATATGGCATTTGGCTTTTGAACATAACGATGTTTGTAGGACAAATGCATGGAAATGTAGATCTCTTAAAAGCTCCCTTGCAACTTTCACTTAAGAAGAAAAGGTACTTTTTGGTAGATTTAAAAAGAAGGAAAATAAACCAACTGAACAGATGCTTGTCTTCCAAACAGATGCTCATGGGACCTCTCTCTTGCATTGGCCAAATTTCCTCTTCCTATTAAGCAATCTGTCCTTCATAGCAGCATTTCAGTTTTTAAATCACCAAATTTAGTTTATCATATGGTTTGTGTATGATTTTTTTAATCCTAAACTAAAATGCTTATGGGAAATATTAGAATAAAGAACATTAATATAGTATAATAGACACCAAGATTTAGCTAGCAAATTAAAGGAACAAGGGCCATTGTCCTAATAAATTCTAAGATTAAGTTGCACCTTAAACCTGAATTATCTGGATAATTGACTAAATTTTTCTTTTTACTATTTGTGCATTTGTAGAAGTGATTTCAGCACAGTATTGAAATCCAGCAGGGCAAGCATTTAATCCTGCAGCTCCATTTCTGGCATCCAGGGCACATGGTGGTGAGATGTGATCTTCAAGGGGCCTTGGCATTCCTTCTCCTATGGCCTGGTTGATTGCAGTGGGTAGCATGCAGGCTCTTTTAGGTCTTCACAAATTGCCCCATTTGGCCCTGCTTGTGGGGATTCAAAACCTGCCACATGTTGCCTGGCTTCCGAGACCTTCTTTTAAAGTCTGGGATGAAGACTCCATGACTTGTTTTTTCAAGCAAAGCCAGCATTTCATGATTGCTGAAATTGATCAGCAACAGGAAAGGTACTCACACTCTTTTCAACCACTACTGCTGCTAAGCCTGCCTCAATCCTTGCTGCTGTTGGGCCTGTCTCAATCCTGGCTGCTGCTAGGTTTGCTTTAATCCTGGCTGCCGCCAGGCCCTTTTCAATCATAGCTACCACCACTCAGTCCCTGTTTCCATGGTTCTGCACTTGGACTTGAACTGCCCTGACCACATTACTTTCTTTGTTCCTATGCAAAACATTTGACCTCCCTTCAGCCATCTTACTTTTTTTCATGGCACTGTCTCTCTGGGCCCCAGCTTTACACATGGCTTTCTAAGCCAAACTGTAAATCTATAAAGTCTCTCTGCTTTGCTTTCTGCTCCTGAAATTCAATATTTAATTCGCTAAACATGCACATCAATATCCATAATGCAGTTTGGATATTTTGCTGTTTTGAGATTTCTTCTGCCAGCTTGATCAGTCTATCATCTTTAAATTTGGCTTCATACAAAGTTTCAGGACATGGGCAAAATGTCAATAAGTTCTTTGCCAGAATGTAATGTGTGTGGCCTGTACTCCATTTTTCTATGGAGCCCTCTTTGCCCTGTGAAATCTCCTGAACACAATCTCTATCATCCATCTTTCTAGCCACATTCTGGCCCTCTCAACTTCCTCTCAAAAGCCAGTTCCAAAGACTTGGAAAAACACATGATCAGATTTAGATAAAGCAGTGACCCCCAGTCCTCTGATACCAATTTCTGTCTCAGTCAACATTCTCACTACTGCAATACAAAACAACTGAGCACACAACTTAGAGGAAGAAAGATTTATTTGCTCACAGTTCTTGGAGATTTCATGGTTCAGTACTGCATGGGTCTGCAGAGCTCAGGGCATGGTGGAGGGAAGCAGAGAGAGGGAGAGCATGGGCTCTGCTCTTACATCACTGTGGCCAGAAACCAGAGAGAGAAATAGCAGGGGGAGGAACAACCTTATAAAATCCTCAAAGCCACACCACCAGGGGCCCCTTCTCAGCAATCAAATCTCACTTCCAATATTTCTACCTTGTTTCCACAAGGGCTAGGGAGACATACTAAATCCAAACCATACACAGTCCTTTTAAACTTCTTTCTTTAAAGTAAGTAGTCTGTGCTTTTAGAAATAGATCTTGGATTGTCTTACAGTCATGTTCTTTCTGTCTTTTTTTCTTTCATTTCTTTTTTAACTGGGGGTATTAAGGAATAAAGTTTGCTAAATAACAAAGATAATATCAGGATAAATGTAGATTCGTGTAATATAAAATGAGCAGTAAGGCATAAATCGTTCTCAGCTTCCCCTTCTTCCCCTCATCCAGCACTCCTAGTAACATCACCTTTGCCTACTCCTTCATCTATACTTTAAAACTTAATTCAGATCCCACATTCTCACTTAATGTAAATAACTTATGGGCCAAAGCCATATGTTAAAGTTCCAAGTAGAATTTCAGGTTTTCAACTATCAAATGGAGTGAAGCGTAAAAGACATGGAGTAGAAAATGAAAGCGAAGAGCATTGGACTGAAATTAATCCATGTGATTGCCCCTTCCTCTTTTTCCATATACAACCAGCAGAAACTATTGTAACTATACACAGCTAAAACCATTTTAGACAGGACCATGTTATTACCCAAACACTGTACTTCACACCGTTAGACAACATGGCCTGAGATTTTACATTTAATTTTAAATAGCATGAAGGATACAGGCTTACAAAAAGTGAATCAGAGACCAGGGTGATGGTGCATGCCTGTAATCCCAAGACTTGAGAGGCTGAGATGGGAGAATCATAAATTCAAGACCAGCTTCAGCAACAGAGTGAGACCTTTAGCAACTTAGTGAGACCCTGTTTCAAAATAAAAAAGAAGATAAAATGGTGCTCAGGGTGTAACTCAGAGGTCGAATGCCCCTGGATTCAATCTCCAGTAACACACACACACACACACACACCCCAAATCAAATCTTCTCTAAGTAGTCTTGAAAAACAAGGTCATCACCAACACATACCTTTGAAGGCTTACTCTCATAAAGAAAATATCAGGACTGGCTTCACAGTATTAGTTTCTATCACTCAGCCATGGTTCCCTCCCAAATGTAGGAAGCCTTGGAGTCAAAATGTGTTTTAATAACAAGAAAAAGATAGAAAGACCAGTGAAAATAGTGAAAATACAATGGACAAAAAGGAAGAAAAATAGTCATAATAAAGGAATTTTGTTTTCATGGCAGGAAGAATCACACTGACCAGATTGCCCAGTTCAGTCAAAAACATGTGGAAACTGTTTCCTCATCGTGTTGCTCTTGGGAACTGACCACTCAGTAGAGGATTGGGTCACTACCAAGCCCTCCTAAACACTGGAGGTTATAAACAGGAAGAAAAGGAAGCATCTGAGTCAGGGTCCAAAAAAGGACAATAATGTGTATGACCTCACTGTGTTTGGTTATCTCTAAATGAAAATAAATGTAGTGCCACCTGGATCACCCTCATAACAAGGTGATGATCTAGAGATGGATTCATTTCACTTTCTATTCTCTTGTTACACTAGTGGGAAAGAAAAGCTGTTAGTACACAATTATATCATTGAAAACAAGAGCAGAAAGACCCTGATGACATGTATAATAACTGACAGATTGAGGATAAGTATGCATCAAAGTGCATTAAATCTGTGTGTGGAGCAAGTACAATTTGTGAGATAGAAATTAAGCCACAGAGTTGAGACATCTATTGGTTCAGCTCAGTGCAAATAATCAATCACATTCTTGCCTAGACCAAATCAATAGCATGAGTGCTTAAATGAATGAGTGCCAGCCAGTGTCTCTCTAATGACCACATAATAAAGGTATATATCCCCACTGGAAAAATACACTTCTTAATTTGGGTGCCAAAATCCCTCCAACTTATAGAAATAGCTGGGACATCCTAGGATTTCATGATATATAGTTGAAAATTTGATTGATTCATGGAATGTTAGGAAATGTAACTGATGATAACTATAACATATTATTGGTTATATATTATTAGGTCCTGGGTTGTCTGTCATGTGAATTAACTCATATAATTCTCAAAGCCCTCTAGGGGTTTCAGATTCTAAATATGCATAATTACTGCCCAAAACCTTTGAGGGAAATTGAGTTTTATAATTTCTAAATATTTTAGAATTTCTAAATAATTTGGAATTTAGAAATATAAAAGTATTTTATAATTTAGAAAGAATATTATATATATATACATATTCATATATAATCATATATTTAGTAAGCTTACGAGAAGGATTTGGAGCAGGGCATGGTTATCAAATGATAATTTTCAAATTAAAATATATAGATATTCACACTAAAATAGGATAAATGAAGAAGTCAAATGGGTCATGTTTGCCACTGAATGAAATTACTACAAATTTTTTAAAATTTTTTTAGAGATTTTTGGATTTCAAAATTCTGTATGAAGGAAGAACCAAGATGGCAACAGAGTAGGGACCCCTAGATGAGCCTGTCTCAAAATCACCTCGGGGGCTCTGAACTAAATAACATTTCACATCCAAAGGAGAACCAAAAACCATTAACTAGCAACCTGAGTCTGACTTTACAGACATAGAAACTACCAGCCACAGAATCCTACAGAATCCCACAACACCGTGATGGCAGGATCAGAAAGGAGTCTTCTCCCCAGGACCCTGAAGCCACGGCTACAGCATAGCCCATCTCCTCCATCAGCGATTCAGGGTAGGGAGCCAGAGCAGAACTCCATGAGTTGCAGAACATCCCAAAGGTAGATCACGAGTTTGTCTCAGCGGCTGTCCTAGCGTGGGTTCACCCAGGCAGCTGAACATCCCAGTGGCTGAGTGCCTCAGTGGCCCATTGTGATATCGTCTCAATGGCCTTCTCAGTATGGGGTCATCCCAGCAGCCAATTGTCCCAGCAGCATGAGTGTAAGTCTCCCAGCAGGAGACTATCCAAGCAGGAGACCACCACAGGCACCCACAGGGAACAGAGCAGTGTGTGACAAGGAAATAGACTCACATGGGTCTGAGACTTTGCAAACCACCTATGCAGAGGTGGGGCAGGGGCTACAATTGGACACAGCATAGAAGCGAATAGGCAGTAGCCCCTAGAGACATTCTGGTGAGAGGGAACAATAGCCCACAGTGTACAGAGCCCATTGGGTCCAGGTACCAACACTGGGTACCCAGCCATGCTGGGTGGGGGAAATAACTCAGCCTATAAAGGTACAAGCTCGGAAAGCAACAAACCTGTACCTGGCTGCATTTGGGCATTGTGAGCACCAACAGATACCAGAAAGGGTGCACATGACTGCAGTGACCAGAACAGCAGAGGAGCCTCAGGGACCAAAAGGACTGTGCCACCCAAACCCAAGGTTTGGAACTCTACAATTTCTCCCTGCCAGACCCTAATCAGTGGGCAGAGAGTAACAGCAGTGTCATCCTGCTCAGATCATACCTAGAGGCCAAGAGACCAGAAGTCTGGTAGGGCCCTGCTCAATCATAGCTTCAGGCTGGGAACAGGACACTCTCACCACCAGCAGAGTTTATACTTTGCATGCATGAATGCCAGTAAATGACAGGACCTCGCATGACCTTAACAAATGGATCAGGGGTGGTATACAAAGGGCCACCACAGCACAGAGAACCAAGCCACAAGCTCAGGACAGAGCAATTGCCGGCTTTGCTGAGCCTAAGCCCACTGGACACAGAG
This sequence comes from Glis glis, assembly GCA_004027185.1. NCBI lineage: Eukaryota > Metazoa > Chordata > Mammalia > Rodentia > Gliridae > Glis > Glis glis. The sequence continues at coordinate 49,696 of PVJS01005565.1, forward strand.
GCCAGAGTTCAGTGCTCTGCAGTATCAAGGGCTCACAATTAGCAGAACGTCAGTGGTGGCCACTGGGCATTAAATCCCAACCAGCATGCTGGAGGCTCTGAACTGAATATCACATTCTCTAGCCCAGCAGAGTTTGGGCTTAGAGAGCACAGCAGCTGCTGGCAAATCAGAGACTCCTCTTTGCCTGCACTAAGAACTATATCTAGCTAAAGAGATTGTAAGGGACAAACCCAAGAGATTGGTTATATGAGTCAGATTGGGTAGAGACAAATATACACCCCCCAGCATAGACTTTATTATACAGAGATAGACAGAGGTCTTGCACACAAAAAGGAAGAAGATGCCGAGGCAACAGAAACACAAAATTGAGAACACCAAAAATATGAGAATGAGGAACAGCAAGGAAACAAGAAACTCTCACAATGCAACAACAAGGGAGATTACTGACACTGATCTGCAGGAAATGCAAGATGGAGAATTCCAAATTCTGATCTTCAGAATGATGAAAGGCCTCAAAGAAAGCATACAGGAGATTAAGGAGGAAATTGAGGCGCTAAGAAAGAACCAGAAAGAAACTTTGAACAAAATGAAGGAGTCAATAAATGAATTGAAGACCACAATAGAAACCAACTCTGGCAGGTGTGACCACATGGGAAACAGGCTATCACTCCTGGAAGACAGTTCATTCAAAACTGAAAACACAGTAAATGATATACAGAGGATATTAGAACAACACACCCTAACAATGCAAGAAATCCAGACCAATACAAGACATCCTAATCTAAGGATAAAAGGCATTGATGAAGGTTTAGAAGTACAGACCAAGGGTATCAGAAACCTCTTCAGAGAAATAATTTCAGAGAATTTCCCAAATACAGAAAAAGACTTGGACATTCACATACAGGAGACATACAAAACACCGTTAAGACAGGAACGAAGAAGAACCTCCCACACCACATAATAATCAAAATGACTAACATCGAGGCCAAGGAAAAAATCTTAAAAGCAGCAAGAACAAAAGAATGGGTGACATACAGGGGCAAAACAATAAAAATCAGTCCAGATTTCTCAACCCAAGTCATGAATGCAAGGAAGGATTGGTATGAAGTACTCTGAACCCTGGAAGAAAACAACTTTCAACCAAGACTGATATATCCAGCAAAGCTATCATTCAAAATAGATGGAGAAATAAAAACATTACAAGGTAAGCAAACACTTAAAGAATTCATGAGGACCAAGTCAATACTAGAGAAAATCCTAAAAGAAATAAAACACAAAGAAGAACAAACAAGCATATTTCAGAACCAGATAAGGGGTGAAATCCACCAGGTGGGCAACTAAGTAAGGAGATTCAATACTACATCAAACAGAAAATTGAACTAAAAAATGACAGGAAACAAAAATCGTATCTCAATAATAATATTGAATGTCAAAGGACTTACCTCCTCAATTAAAAGACATAGACTAACAATGTGGACTAAAAACATACCCTAACTATATTCTGCTTACAAGAAATTCACCTTACAGTCAGAGATATTCATATACTAAAGGTAAAAGTATGGAAAAAGATACACCATGCAAATGGAGATTGAAAACAAGCAGGGGTAGCAAAGCTTATATCTGATAAAACAGACTTTAAGCTAAAACACATCAGAAAAGACAAAGCAGGACACTTCTTACTAATAAAAGGAACAATCCAACAAGAAGATATTTATGCCACAAATATGAGTGTACCCACATTCATAAAACAAAGTCTTCAGGATATCAGGTTTCAAATAGACCCAAATACAATAATATTGGGAGACTTCAACACACCACTAATGGCACTAGATTGATCCTCCAGACAAAATATGAATAAAGACTCTTCAGACCAAAAGAACACTATAGACCAAGTTAATCTAATAGACATATACAGAATATTTCAATCAGCAACAGCTGAATACACATTCTTCTCGGCTGCCCACAGAACCTTCTCCAAAATAGACTACATCCTGGGCCACAAAACAAGCAACAGCATATTCAAAAGATGTAATATAATTCCCTGCACCTTCTTAGATCATAACGGAATGAAAGTAGAAATTAACAGGAAGACCAAAAGTAATGACATAAGTACATGGAGACTGAATGATACACTCTTGAATGAGGACTGGATCAGAAAAGAAATAAGGAGATAAATAAAAAAAATCCTGGAATTAAACAAAAATAGAGGCATTTGTACCTCTATTGGTATTCTATTCACATAGACTTTGTGATGTACCAAAGTCTATGGGACACTTTGAAGGCAGTGTTAAGAGAAAAATTTATAGCACTGAGTGCCCACATAAGAAAAACAGAAAGTCACCAAATAAACAACCTAATGATACACCTCAGGGACCTGAAAAACAGGAACAGTTGAAGCCCAAAGCCAGTAGAAGGCAGGAGATACTAAAATCAGATCAGAAATCAATGAAATAGAGAATAAAAAAACAATACAAAGGATCAACAAAACAAGAAGGTGGTTCTTTGAAAAGATTAACAATATTGACAAACCACTATTTAACTTAACCAAAAGAAGAAGAGAATCAACATAAATTACTAAAATCAGAAATGAAAAAGGAGACATCACAGATAGTGGAGAAATTCAGAGGATCATCAGAAATTATTATGAAAACTTATATTTCAATAAACTGGAAAAAATGGAAGAAATAGACAGATTTCTAGACACATACAACCTACCTTAATTGAACTAAGAGGATATAGAAAACCTGAATCAACCAATAGCAAGCAAAGAGATAGAAACAACAATAAAAAGTCTGCCATCAAAGAAAAGCCCAGGTCCAGATGGTTTTCCAGCTGAATTCTACATAACCTTTACAGAAGAACTAAAACCAGTACTTCACAAGTTATTCTGTGAAATCAAAAGAGATGGAATTCTTCCAAATCCATTCTACAAGGCGAGTATCACATTAAATCCAAAGCCAAATAAAGATACCTCAAGAAAAGAAAATTACAGGCCAATATCATTGATCAACATAGATGCAAAAATTCTAAACAAAATACTAGCCACGGGCATTCCAAATCATATCAAGAAAATTGTACACCATGACCAAGTTGGTTTCATCCCAGGAAGCAAGGCTGGTTCAACATATGCAAAACAATACATGCTATTCACCACATAAATCAAACTAAAAACAAAATCACATGATCATCTCAATAGATGCTGAAAAATTACTTGACAAAATGCAACACCCATTCATGTTTAAAACTCTACAGAAAATCAGAATAGAAGGAACATACCTCAACATCATTAAGTCAATATATAATAAACCCAAAGCCAACATCATATTGAATGGGGAAAAACTGAGGGAATTCCCTTTAAAATCAGGAACAAGACAAGGATGCCCACTATCACCTCTCCTTTTCAATATATAGCAATAAAACAAGAGAAGGATATCAAAGGAATTCAAATAGGAAAAGAAGAATTAAAAGTATCTCTATTTGCAGATGATATGATCCTATATCTAGAAAACCAAAAAAACTCACCCAAAAGTCTGCTAGAGCTGACTAACAAATTCAGCAAAGTAGAGGATACAAAATCAGCCTAAAAAATCAGTAGCTTTCCTATATGCCAACCATGATTTCACTGAGAAAGAAATCCAGAAAACAAATCCATTCACAATAACCTCAAAGCCAATCAAATACCTAGGAATAAACCTAATCAAACAGGTAAAAGACCTCTACAATGAATATTATAAAATGCCAAAGAAAGAAATTGAAGAAGATCTTAGAAGATGGAAATATCTCCCCTGCTCTTGGATAGGCAGAATAAATATTATCAAAATGGCCATTCTACCAAAATTGAAAAACAGAGTCAATGTAACCCCTATCAAAATACCAATATCATTCTTCACACACCTAGAAAAATCAGTCATTAATTTCATATGGAGAAACAAAAAACCCAGAATAGCCAAAGCAATTCTCAGCAATAAGAATAATGAGAAGGCATCACAATCCCTGACTTCAAATTATACTATAGAGATATAGTAATAAAATCAGCATGGTATTGGCACAAAAACAGACACATAGACCAATGGAACAGAATAGAAGATACAGAAACAAATCCACAAACTTATAGCCAATTGGTTTTCAACAAAGTTTGCCAGACATATGTTGGAGAAAAGGCAATCTTTTCAACAAATGGTGTTGGGAAAACTGGTTATCTATCTGTAGAAAAATGGAACTAAATCCTTACCTCTCACCCTGCACAAGTGTCAACTCAAGATGGATCAAAGACCTGGAAGTTAGACCAGAGTCTGTGAAATTACTATATATTACACTCCAATATATAGGCACAAACAGAAATTTCCTCAACAAGACCCCCAAAGTCCAGGAAACTAAAACAAGAATTAATAAGTGGGATCGCATTAAATTAAAAAGTTTCTGCACATCAAAGGAAACCATCAAGAGTCTAAAGAGAAAGCCTACAGAATGGGAGAAGATCTTTGCCAGCTATCCCTCTGACAGAGGACTAATATCTAGGATATACAAAGAACTTAAAAAAAATAACCCAATCAACAAATGGGTGACCAAATTGAATAGACACTTCACGAAAGAAGAGATACAAATGGCCAATAGATACATGAAAAAATGTTCAACATCATTACCAATCAGAGAAATGCAAATCAAAACTACTCTGAGATTTCATCTTACCCCAATCAGAATGGCAATCATTAAGAAGTCAAACAATAAATGTTGGCGAGGATGTGGGGAAATAGGAACTCTTCTGCACTGTTGGTGGGAGTGTAAACTAATTCAACCATTATGGGGATCAGTGTGGAGATTCCTTAGAAAACTTGGAATGGATCCACCATATGATCCAGCTATAACACTACTGGGTATCATACCAAAGGAACTGAAACTAGAAAACTACAGTAATATATGCATATCCATGTTCATAGCAACACAATTCACAATAGCCAAATCATGGAACCAACCTAGGTGTCCATCAACTGACAAATGGATTACAAAACTATGGGAAACACAATGGAATTCTATTCAGCAATAAAGAACAAAATAATATCATTTACAAGGAAATGGAAAGAACTGGAAAATATTATGTTGAGATCAGCCAATCACAGAACGAGAAAGGTCATATGTTTTCTCTAATATGTGCAAGCTAGGGAGTAGTTGGGATATAAGAGGGACTCCAGACAATGGTGGAGAAGCCTCAGTGGAGCCAGGGAAGTAGTCTAAGGGAAGGGAAAGAACAAAGTTCATTAATGGAATTACTACCATCGACCATGTGTACATATGAGAATATACCAATGTCAATCTCAGTACTCTGTATTGGGAAGGGGGGAAGTGGAGTTAGGGGGACACCATGTGCTTTGTGCATGTATGTTACTCTCAACTTGATTCTCATTGTGATGTGAGACTGTAATGCATCAATAAAAGCACATTAAATAAAATAAAATTGTGTATGGAGTCATTGGACCTAGTTCTCCCAATTATCAATATCTAATCTTAGTATGGTTTATTTGTCATAATTAATGATATTGATAGTATCAACTCAAGTTCATGCCTTATTTACATTTTCTTAGTTTTTGCCTACTATCCTTTTTATTTTCCAGAATACCACATTAAATTTACCTATCATGTTTCTTTATGTTCTTTTTGGATGCAACATAATTCTTAATACTTTTCTAGTGTTTTATGGCCTGTGTTTTAAGGAACACTGGTCAGGTAGTTTGCAGAATGTCCCTCAGATGGTATTTGTCTGATGTATTTCCCAGGATTAGGCCGAGATCATGACTTTGGGGAAGAACACAGAAGTAAAGTGTTATTCTCATGACATCATACATATTAGGTGCATACTATCAACAGGACCCATCTCTATTGATATTAACCTTGACCACATGGCTAAAATAGTGTGTATCATGTTTCTATACTGTATAATTGTGATTCCCACTCCCCTTTTCATATTGTGCTATTTGGAAGAAAATCGTTAAGTTTAGTTCATATTTGTGGAGTAAGAAATTATATTTCACCTCTACCTGGAAGGTAGAATATCTATATAAATTAGTTGGAGTTGTTCTGCTCAGAAGATTTATCTATTCTTTTCCATTTATTTTTAAATTATGGAATCATGAAAATTTATTTTGTACTTTGTCTTGTAATCTAATATTACTGTAATATTTTATGGGTCAAATTATTTCTACTAAGATCATTGGGAGTTCTTTCAGTAGGCTCCTTAATCCTAAAATCAGCCATTTCTCCAATAAGCTCTAGATCCTTTTATTGAAGAATGGTATTAGAAAATAAGATTTGGGTACTAGGTATACTCATTGTACTAGGAGCTTTTTCTAGGTCTTCAAAAGTGACAGAATAAGGAAGTATATCTAGGTATACTGATCCACTGATCCATGTATATATACATATCTACAAATATTTCTACACATAACTTCTAAAGTCCAAACATTTGTGTCCTTTTAAATTTTATATGTTGTAAACCAACACCAATGTACTGATATTAGAACGTGAACATTTGGAGGGGTCATTAGGTCATGAAGGCCAACGCCTCATCAATATTAGTGCCCTTATTTAAAAGCCTCCAGAAAATGGGTGCAAGTACTTGGGAGACTGTAATCCAAGTACTTGGGAGACTGAGACAGGAGGATCTTGAAGGCAGCCTTAGCAACTTAGCAAGACCCTGTTTCAAAATAAAAAGGGCTAGGGATATAGCTCAGAGGTAGAATACCCTTGTGTTCAATCCCAGGACCTTATCCCTTTTGCTAAGTGAGGATTCAACGATAGGACACTGTCTATAAATCAGGAAATAGACTTTTACCAGAAACCAAATCTGCTGGTGCCTTATTCTTGGACCTCCCAGCTTCCAAAACTGTGATAAATAAATTTCTGTGCTACTCACTTTATGGTATTTGGTTATATCAGGTACTAATGGTGTTCTACTTGTCCATGGTAGACCATAGTCAGCAATGAAGACAGCACATAAATTAAAAGTAACCATAAAGAAATGTTTATAGCCATTGAATATTACAACAATATTTATTTTAAACTTAATATAGTAATAAAAATAGACTTTATATTTTCTATATTTTTCTTAACTCAATTTTTTCTAATAATCCTTTCTTAATTTAATGAAAGGATCAGATGGTGACAGATTGGGAACTGAGAGAGAGAGAGAGAGAGAGAGAGAGAGAGAGAGAAGCACCATGAGTTGTTTGAGTAGATCTGCTTGAACCTGTTGTAATATCCCTTTAACAGAATCTGAATGTGTTATAAGCATATGGGCTGGCTTCCAGAATTCATGAGATGGGTGAAGTTTCAGCTTTGATATGTGTTAGGAACTAAAGGTAACTTGAAGACTAGAAGCACCACCAAAGTCAGGCCTCGAATAGTTTGGTGAGGATACCACTAGCATTGTCACTGACACCACTGTCATTGTGTCACCAGGCATTGCACTTCAAGAAGTCGGCTGGCTGTCACTCTTGCCACTGAGTAAAGATGCTGCAGCCGCCTTCCCTCTCCCTGGAAAAGAGTCCTTCCTCTCCCTGATCCTTTGCTTCACTCACTCCAGATTCAAACTAGATTAGAATCTCCAATTCCCCAAGCCCAGATCCTTCTTCAAAGTCCCTTCTGAAAGTGCCCATGGGAACTATTAATGCCATCTGACACCAATGTCTGCCCCAAGTTCAGCAGAGCACCTTTTCCTAAGACCCAGGATTTGTGCACAGGCAGTGGAGTAGCAGAAGTTTTCCTGGTTAGTCACTGAAGATATTGGAGGAATCAGAACCACAGTTGGAGGTCCAATGTCAAGGAGATATGCCTAAAACATAAGCCACCTTTTGTTTTGTGGTGAATCAAAACACTCATGTTTAATTGCCTGCGACTCAGTAATATTTGTTTTCCCATTGAGTATATTTAACTAAGGGGAATACAATTCACAATTCTCAGCAACACAAATTCAGGATAAATATTGTTCCTTATCTAGTTCTCACCTTCTGGAAGAAAGAAGGGATATCTTCTCTTCAAGCCTGTGTTCCCCAGGGCCCGTCATAAGAGAAATTCTAGACTTATGTGGAAGCAGGTGACATGTACACAGCTTCTGTACATTATCCACCTGCAATGCTGGGACCGTCTCGCCTTGTTTTTCTTTGCAAAATAAATATTAATTCAGTAATTTCATGATTTCTCAGAAGACAGACACAAAGTCATGCTTCTAATAAGAAGCCGCTCCTAAAGAACAAGTTGAAGCAGCTTCTAATAACAGGAATAAAATAGCACAATAATGTATCAGAAGAGGTTTTTTATTCAAAAATGTTTTGTACGTGTGAAAGAAAATGTTGTTTTGCTAATGGGCTGGGGGAAAGCTTGCTGTTTTCCTTACCACAAAATTGAGTAGGAAATCGTTCCAGCGACTTAGCATGTGACCAACTCTTAGTTATTAACCAAATTAAAGGGAGTTTTTGGAACGTGGGATGTCTGTAAGCCTGGCATTTGTAGCAATGACAGTGTGTCTGAGGAAAAGCTTTTAACATAGTCTCAGTGGTAGCTAAATATGAATTGTGAGACTTGTTCTTGCTCTGCTGAATGAAACTGATGGGAAATTATATTCATTTTGAGGGCAAAGGAGGATTTAGGGTGTCCTTAGAATATTTTGTTTCAGTGTTCCCTGTGTCCCTATTCTGCAAAGAAACTAAGTTACATATTCACAGAAATGCACAATTATGATACTATATAAAATTACAATAGTATAGAGTGCTGAAACAATTCCAGTTATGATGGAGAGAGTAAAAGATAATATTTAGGAAAAAGTACCTCAAAATGTCTTAAATACAATGTGGTAAATACAGTAATAGTATCTATTCAAAGAATGTGTGATAGGCCAACATTATAGTTACAAGTTCCTCATCCAAGCTTGTCCATTATAGAGCACACCACACCACTGAAATCCTATGGCTTAGACTTGAAGCACCAAACTCTAACCCTGTGTGGCTAAGTAGAAAAAAGCTACTCCTCTGATGACTACAAAAGCCACTTCCAAGAAGACCAATCTCATTCAACACTGTTGAGGTAATCACAGAGGTTTTTACCAGGTTGGGCTGTTGTCATAATTGGAAAGCCATGAATTGCAGAATTTCCAAATGAGAATGCATGATAGGCATCAATCTTTCCAAATTCTAATGGCAAGATTGATCGAACTGGGTAAAATATATGATCTACTTACGATCTGCTTTGCTGGAACTTTGCAGAAACAACTACTTTTTGCTCTGAATTGATGGAAGTTCTAATTTTAATGTAGGGCTATTTCATAAATACTCCCAGAGTTGTTATTCAGAGAGCTGGCTACGCACCACTTCTTTCTGGTGATGTGAATTAAACAAGGAACAATGCTGAAGGCAGGTATCAGTGCATGTTCTTTCCATTGCACTGACTGCTGTGAATGGGAGGGAAAGAGATTTCAACTCTATCAAAATTAATGGAGTGTTATTTTCACATCAGCAGACACAATTTCATGGGGACGAGGGTTTCTATAAACAATTCCAAACTCACTGCTTTGAGTGTTCATGTTATCGCAGGATGTTGCATTGGTCTGGTTTGTCATCTGAAGACAAGGCCCATCCCTTATTCAGGTTTGCATGCCCTCTGCCTTCCATGGTGCCTTGCTCATAGAATCGCTTCACTTATTAATATTCCAACAAATCTGAACAGGTGAAAGTGGGCATAGAGGTTTGGATTGTCATAAGAGTATATATTTTCCAGCCTGAGTTTTCCCTTTCACACACAAAAGAATAACTAACTTTATTAACTGATTTCATAGGACACTATTCTAAGTCTTTCCCATTCCCATTTACTGCATCCTCACAATAACCCTATGAGGTGCTACTCTTATCTCTACACAAATGAGTAAACTGAGGCACAAGGAGGTTAAGTGAGTTGCCCAAGGTACTGTAGCTATTGAGCATCTGAGCCATGATTTGAACTAATACACCCTGGGTCTGGAACTGTGTTCTTAATCATCCCACTATTCCATGGAGAGCACAGAGGAGTTGAAAGAAGAATAATGAGGCTGGCCCTTCTCCAAATCTTTTGGCAGTCTCAGCACCTAAGCATCTACTCATTGCTATAGCTTTTCACTGAGAGCACTTTATTGATAATCAACTAGAATTTCCACATTTTATATAACTTTACAGCATTCTATAAAATAAAATAAATCTTATTTTTCTAACACTCAATTCTGAAAACTTTAGCTCTAATAATGTAAGATGGGAAATATGTTTTCAGGATAATTTTGTATGTGTGTTACAGGGGATTGAACCCAGGGGCATTCTACCTCTGAGCCACAACCTCAGCCCTATTTTTATTTATTTATTTATTTTTGTGGTACGGGATTGAACCCAGAGAAATTCTACCTCTGATCCATACCCCAAGCCCTATTTTATTTTTTATTTTGAAACAGGGTCTCCTAAATTGCTAAGGCTGGCTTTGAACCTACGATCCTCCTGTCTCATTCTCCCAAGTACTGGGATTATAAGCATGCACCACCACACCCAACTTTATTTTTGTATTTTGAAAAAGGATCTTTCTAGGTTGCTGAGGATCTCACTAAATTGTTGAGGCTGGCCTCAAACCTGTAATCCTCCTGCCTCAGCCTCTCAAGTACTGGAATCACAGGTGTGCACTACTATGCTGGATTTAGGATAATATACATGAAGCCTAGGCTATACCTGACACAAACCCTGACCATAGCCAATGCTTCTTAAACATTCATACAATACTTTATCCAGTTGGGCTATAAAGTACTATCCCCTGTGTTGGTGGGGGGATGAAGTCCCACCCACTCTCTTAATTTTGAGTTTCTTCAGATATTAATTAAGTTCTTTAACATCTTTGCTGCACTTAGTTCATACTAAAGAGTTGTTGATGGTGGTGGTGTCTATTGTGGTTGCTGGTGTTGGTTTATTTGGCTTTGTATAGAGACTGATTTCTGTGCTGCCACTTTTCCATAGATTGCTTCTATAATAACGGTTGTTTCCCAGCCCAACTAGATAGAGTATTGCATGACTTTTAAAAAGCATTGACTATGGTGTTTGCTGACATGATTTCAACTGCCACATATTTTATGTGTAACAATCAAATCACTTAACTTACTTTGTTCAGTGTTTCTTATTTGTCTTATGGGGATTGAGACAGCCCATCCCTCATAGAGCTGTTTGTTCATTAATTAATCCATTTCACCTGACAACACAGAGTTCTTGAGCATCTGCAGGGGCCAGGCATCGTTTAGATACTTGTAACCCACAATGAGCACACAAAATGTCTTCCTTCAAAAAATCACAGTGTAGTGTTGTTGGGATTAAATAAGATAAATGCATCTAAAGCCCTCAGTGCCTAATTCAAGGGAAAGCTTAAAATTCATTCGCTATTTTAAAAACTAACTCAGGCATTCACTTTACCTGTAAGGGTTTAGGAGGATGAGGGAAACTTCAGTCTTCATTCAATTATTCCTGGGGGAACACAGAGACTACAAACTAAAGAAACACGGGGACTAGGAGAGTGGACGGAAGCACAGTGTGGGAGATTCAGTTTGCTCCACGTTCCATGCGACGCTCCCTAGAGAAGGGTTTTCAATACCTGATATGTGAACACAAAGTGAGGAAAGAGATTTGATATCAGGGCAAGAAAGACAAGGTCCACCTGGGCAGAAGGAACAGCAGGAGGACAAGCTGAGAGACGTGAAGCTGTGTGGCTTGCTATGAAACAAATAGAGCAGATCAGTGTGACCAGAGTCTGGAGAATAAGGCGTGCCACGGGGAAGGAAAATTATTGTCACTTTATGAACAACCTCAAATGTCAAGCTAAGAAGTGGGAAATCATCCCCTATATAATGTGGAATAATATAAAGATTTCAAACCAGAAAATGTCAGGACCAGATGTGCATGTTAGAAAGTTCACAGTTCGCAGCACAGATGGAGAGTGTGAAAGTCTGGAAATAAGAATAATAACTTAGTGAGGTATAAAGAACCGGCATGGTGAGGGGAGAGGGTGGACAGATTGTAAAATCACCCCAAAGGAGAATTTGGTGAAAATCAGCAGATGAAGAGGAGACTGAGGAAAGCAGGTCTTTCCATATGACTCTTAATTTTCCTTTTGAAGGTGATATTGAATATCAAAGGGGTTAAGAGTCTGAAGAGGCAGAAAGAGAAAAGTAGAGGGGGGAGAGATAGATGGATGCCCATAATTACATAGATTCCCAAAGTCGGTTATACAGCCCCTAGCAGGGCAGGGAGTGCCACTGGACCAATCCAGAGGGGCCATAGTAACCTGGGGTGCAACTGGGGCAATTAATGAAAATAAGGGGGTGGGAGAAGCACCCACAGGAATGTCAGAAAATTTTTCTGAAAAAAAGGGCAGTAAGTCAATATACGGGAATCTATGGTAGAGAATAAAATACTCAAATAAACACTCTAAGCCATACACAGGTAGGTAAGTAGGTAGGTAGTAGATAGCATTATCATCATTTTGAGAATGTCCCTGGTAAATGGCTAAGTTACCAAACTTTTTAAAACTTAAGAACTTAAAGAGATCAAAAATGATACATGCAAAAACCAAATACAATGAATTTTGTCCAGTTTCACAGTACACAAATATGGTAGGTTCATGGGAAAAGAGAATATAGATAGGACTAGAGGATGAGTTTAATGGATAGTACCTTATAATATTGAAGATTTACCAGCTAAAATGCCATCACAGTGAGAGGTATGTTTTGTGCTAACATATATGAGTACATTAATGAGAGAACATAATCTAAAAATTAAGAATTAAAGAAGCTCAGTAAAATAGGGTAATAATGATTTTGTTTTACATATGAGAGTATTTAGATCTCAGGGAAGTATAATCGATGAAGAAATCTGACACTGAAACTCCAACCTCTTTTACATATATATATAGAATTTGAGAAACCTTTCCATTGTACCACTCTTTTTTATAGATGCAAGATGATGTACTTCCTGATATAATAAGAGGATACTGAAGATACTGACTTATTATCTTATAAGATAAGGTGGACTTGGTAAGATATTGACAGAAAGCAATTTTATTTTCAGTTCTCCCTATAACACTAGCTGTTGAATAATACCTAATTGTTAACATGACTATCAAAATCCAACAGGAAAATATAACTTTTGGCCAATTAAAAACTCTTTCACCCCTCAGCTCTGGCCTGTCTTAGGCAGAAGGTTCTGGTTTCTTACTTCTCTCCTACCTGCTCTTGCTTCTGGTCTTTTCAGGATGAGTAAATTGGAATAGTACAAGGAGGTTAGGGGCAGCAAACATTTTAAGAGACTAGCAGAACTTTAACCTGGTCTTCTGGCTCTTTCTCTCATCAGACACCTTTATAGAGTCCTCACAAATATACAGCTCAATACAACTCAATAAGCTGGCAGCTTACAAGGGCCCCATCAACTCCTGCTTCTGCATCTAGAAATCTGCTTCCAGGTTCATTTTAGCAGTTCTCTCACTCTTGACTGAAAGTCCTCTGGGGGGGATCCTCTCCAAACATCTTCATCCTCCATCATTCTGCATCGATGCAGTAGAGACTGGCTCCCAACAGGGTCTCCTTCCTCAGTTATCAACAACCTAGTCATCTAGAAGTCAGGTACTGAAATGCCAAGTTCGTGATCCCACCAAAGACCACCAGGAGCCGATTCCGATGCAAAGCACACGAGGGTCCTTTATTCAAGCTCGAGCTTGGGCTCCTAACGTGCACTAACACAGTGGTCACAGAGAGAAGCCCCTTGCTCTCCGAGAACAAAGCTTTTATCCCTTAAGGAGGCAGCCCACCCCACCTTTACATTGATAGGTTAGTTTAAAACATAAGCTTGTTGGCGTTCCCTGGTTGGTTTAATTTTCGCGCCTTAGGTAGGGGTCATCATTAGGGAAGCATTAACCCTATATGGTGACATTTAAGCTG
>PVJS01005566.1:0-56215 GCA_004027185.1 Glis glis
ACACACACACCGAGAGATAGAGAGAGGGAGATATTATAGATTATTTAACACCTACATTGGAGTACTGATAATTATGACTCCAAGAAGGAAAAGCAGTGAAGTAGAGCAGGCAGCTCAGGATCAATACTCTCATTAAACACTCAGTGACCTTTTCCCCTCTGGGTTTCTATTTTCCCCACTTTCTGGGTTACTTTTTATGTATTAAATACAGAAAAAATAATAATGAAAGAGTCCCTTGACTGTAACTGGGATCAATGTATCTAACATGTTTTCCAATACTGTGTATGATAACCTCATTAGAGTCACATGCAAGGAAGGGTGCGAATGGGAAGAGAGAAAAAAAAACCTTGAGAAATCATTCATAATTTTTTTCAGGATTTAACAGTCATTTTTTATATCAGTCTTACAGCCTCTGCTTACTATAGACCGATTCCTAAAGCTTTGAGTGTGCTGAAATTCAGAGCACAGCAAACCATTCATGCTGTGAAGTGCGCTTGTGTGGTTTTATTTTGCCTTATTTCACATAGCCATACCCTGCATTGTTCCCTGAATGGCCATTTGTGGCTCAATTCCTGCAACTATAACATTCTTTCTTGACTTTAACGCAAGGCCAGTCACAACACCCACGCACCCCTGCTTCAGGTGCCTAAGCTCAATCTTCCTAAATTTACTACTTTCTCTCCATTCCTGAGCCTTGACTGATGTTCCTAACCAGATTTTCCTGTATAGACTTTCACAGTCTCTAAATCCAGCTTACAAAATGTTATGTTCTAATAAAGGTTTCTGAGTATTCCGGCATAATTTTAGTGCCTCTACGTGTACTGTTTGCTGTGCTAGCAGGGCTGAGTCTTGCTCATCTTTGTAGGTTCCCCCAATTGACTACACACTCCTCCTCACATACACCTAACTTAGAAGAACAGGTTGCAGGTGCTAGAACTATTTTTAAGCTGAATTTGTTCTACATATTAAAATCAGGACCACACATCTGAAGAATACCCATTAGCATTTAATTTGAAGAATATTTTAAAGTTCCATTTGAATTCAAAATGCCCAAATATTTATCTGGCTCATAATGGAACAGATTTAGCAGGTGATGTCATGAGGGAAAAAAAAGACAATCTTTGGTTAGTAATTCACATATGAACTAAGATGTTAAGAGTTATCTTAGCATCCATTATTAAGATAGTATTAAAATATAGCTAGGCATGGTGGCACACACTTGTAATCCCAGTACTTGGGAGGCTGAGACAGGAGGGTCGCAGATTCATGGCCAGCCTCAGCAACTTAGGCCCTGTTTCAAAATAAACGAATGAAATAGGGCTGGGGTATAGCTCAGAAGTAGAGTGTCCCTGGGTTCCATCCCCAGTAAAACACACACACACACACACACACACACACACACACACACACACAGTATTAAAATAAAATATGCTATGTAATGCACAACATCACAATGTGTCATATCAGCAACATGAAATGGGCACAGTAAAATAATTCACATTCCCTTTTTATTTTTTCCATTAAAAATCAGCTATGGTTTAGCTTACATAAGACTCCTTTGCGGGCAGATGTTAAGGAACTGAGTTTTTGTTTGAGACCGTGGTTTTTGAGGACTGAATAAGAAAGCTGTTCTCTGGCAATGTTTGTAATGTTTTATTATTTACTTTATGTTTATGGCCCTATATCCCTACTACTCTATAAGTCTTTTGAGAATAGGGTCCTGATCTTTATCCCATATACCTAGTATAAAAACAGGCACTAAGTTATTCAGGAAGCCATTTATTAGCTGGTTGAACTTGGACATGTTCCTTAACATCTCTCTGTCTTAGTTCCTTCAAAAACAAGCAAACAAACAAACAGCAACTACAATAGAAACTACCCCAAAGATTGTAGCAAATCGTGTTGATGTTGAATGATTGATGAGAAGTCTCTCACATGAATGACAACAGAGTCAACATGACAAGATCTGAAGAGGCCAAGGAGGAGAAGAGATTTCTCTCTCACCTTCCTTCCATCAGTGTCCCACTTTTGAGAGTTATAACCAAAACGTTATTAATCACGGGAAACAGCAAAGCAGTCATGGGGTGAGTCGAGGAAAAACATCAAGGTAGTCACAGGTGAATCAGGGAAGGAAAGGGTAAACAAGGAAGATGTCAGGGTCTTTGCTTATGGGTCTCATGGTCCTTGGAGATTTGTCTGCGTGCAGAAATCTCCACTTGGGTGGGAAGTTTGTGCCCCTCCCGAACTGGACCGAAGTGACCGCAAAGCTGATGACTAACAAGGCCCACAACAAGATGTCATGCTACTGTGTCCAGCCGGTCACCTGGCAAATAGCAGGTGCTGGTGATCAGTACTGCCCTACTGCGTAACTGAAAGAGGTGCCGTGCACAGAGTCCTCCTGGGAGCTGTGGTCTGGACTCTGTCCTCGGTGTGCGTTGCCATCAACATCACCATTACCATCATCATCATTAGACGAAAGGTAGAAATATTTCACATCCTCTAAACTACAGAGAGGGTGAAAAAGTAACTGCATCTACCTCCTAAGGGAGAAGGACTTAGGATTTTGAAGAATTTGTGTGGATTTCTGTCCTTTCATGTAATAATCCTTGTTTGAGATTTTCAATAAAAATGGATTATGACTGAGCCACACCGGGTTACACTAAGAGTTTTGTGTTATCCAAAGATTCTAATAATGACAATGAACTAAAATCAGGAGAGATTAATGAAAATAAGATGCTGAATATCCAAGTGAAAACTGGAATTTTTAGTCTTTAAAGAAATTGGGTATTTTGGCACACAGAATATCAGTTTCATATACTAAATCATTGGGTTTCAAACTTTTGAGACAGAATACTTTTCTCAAATCTTCAGGAGGATACACAATGGATGTTCTTTTCTGAGAGCCTGGATCCTACCCTTTCCCTTCTCTCTGTAGCTCACCAGGAACATTTGGATTGTCTATGAGAACCAGTTTGGAACCTCTGACCCAGGTAGAACAAAACTTCCATTTTTCAGAAGCCCTGCAGAGTCACTCTACAAAGCCAAGTATTTGAGTTTGTGGATGATTTAGAAATATTGATGATAAAATTTTTCCTTTAAAAATGTTTATCACATTTTTATAATTAGATAAGTAAAATGCACTTTTGTATGGTTGGCAATCAGAAAACTCAAAGAAAAAAAATCATATAAATTTGCCATCCAGAATCAATTCTTGTTAATTTTTTGATTTGCACTATTTTCAGCCTTTTTAAAAAATGTGTATATTGGTGTAACTTCTTCTGTCTTCACAAAATTGAGATTAAATTTCATCTTTTGATTTTTGAACTTTCTTTTAAATGTAAAGGACATTTCACATATTCTCCTATATCACTAAACGTTTTTCTACAACTAAAGAGCTTCACTTGTATTCCACAGTTGGGATAGGTCACAATTAATTTATCCCATACACATGATCTGTATAAAGAGATAAATCAAGGTTTCAGTCTTCTCTCATCCATTCTTATTATACCTTCTGCCTTTATAGGCAAAAAATCAAAACAAAAGAGTGTTGAGTTCATAAATTTACACCATGGAACCATGTATAAGACCCTAGGATCTATACTTTTGAGAGCATTAAGTTCTGAGATTTGTGCTACTCGGTTTATTTTGCAGCTGAGGATTTCCCCAGAGATGAAATTCCTATGCAGCTACTACTATCTGAATCTCTTTAGAGGAAAACTGTCAAAAACACAACACAAAATTTTGTCTTGAATATTTATTGCTTAAAGAGTAGAAAGGAAAAACAGGTAATTTTCTTTTAAAAATATATTAAGTCTATTTAAATTTTTGTTTTAAAAAGAGAATTCTGTCCTGGCACAGTAATGCATTCCTGTAGTCCCAGTACTTGGGACACTGAGACAGGAGGATTGCAGGTTCCAGACCAGTGTACAGTAACTTAGTGAGACCCTGTTTCAAAGCAAAAAATAAAATAGGGCTGGGGGTGTAGATCAGAGGTAAAACGCCACTGGGTTCAATCCCCAGTACCACAAAAAAGAGAGAGAGAGAGAGAATGAGAATTCTGAATTATGTAATATAAATACACAAAACTCACACATTATTTCTTGATAGGTATTTAAGCACAAATCTTCAAATGGTTGATTTAGGACTGGGATTCATTCAGCCCCTTGTTTTCTGTCCTCACCGAGGAAACTGTGGTCATGTGGACTTTCTTCTTGAATGCAAATTTTAACATGGTTTTTGTTGCTAAGAATTGCTTTGGCTATTTGATCTTTTGTTTATCCATATGAATTTTTAGGAGTGTTTTTTTTTCTATTTCTGAGAAGAATGCTGTTGGTACTTTAATGCGGATTACATTGAATCTGTATATCACTTTTGGTAGTATGACTATTTTGAGGGTGCTTATTCTGCCTATTCAAGAACATGGGTGGTCTTTCCATTTTCTAAGATCTTCTTCTATTTCTTTCTTCAGTGTTCTGTAGTTTTCATCATAAAGGTCTTTTACTTCTGTGCTTAGATTTATACCTAAGTATTTTATTCTTTTTGGAGCTATCATGAATGGTATTTTTTCCCGTATTTCTTTTTCAATGGATTGATGATTGGTGTATAGAAAAGCTATTGGTTTTTATAAGTTGATTTTGTAGCCGGCTACTCTGCTAAATTTGTTTATCAGCTATGAAGATCAGTATGGAGGTTCCTTAAAAGACTGAAAATGGAGCCACCATAACACCCAGCCATACCACCTTTGGGGCTCTTCCCAAAGGAATTTAAATCAGATCACTATAGGGATACATGCATTTCCATGTTTATAGCAGCACAATTCATGATAGCCAAACTATGGAACCGACCTAGGTGCCCATCAACAGATGAATGGATTACCAAATTATGGTGTATATACACACAATGGAATTCTACTCAGCCATTAAAGAAAAAACATAATCATGTCATGTGCAGGAAAATGGATGAAACTCGAGAATATTATGCTTAGTAAGATTAGCCAGACACAGAAAGTAAACGGCCATATGTTTCCACTCATATGTGGAGGGTAGAGAGAAACCGGGAAACAAATGGGGCCTCAAATGAAGGAGGGAAGACACTAGTGGAATGGGGGAGGGGATATGAAGAAGGAGGTGAGAAGATGGGGAGGAGAAAGAGGAGATCTAATTATGGAAACTATTCAAATAGTCCTTTGTTCATACATGAAGTTATATTTGCATTGATGTAAAGGCTCTATGTATGGAGAGCAGGGGTTGGGGGTAGCAGGTAGGAACCTGAGGGAAACGCAATGAATGCCACGTATATGTCGGTATTTGTCACTCCGAACCTCGCTATGATGTTTAATTACAATGCGCCAATTAAAAAAATTGAAAAATTATTTTATCAGAGTATTGCTAGCATTTATAGCAAGAATTGTTTCTTGATTAATACCTAATAATTTTAGAAATACATTTTCTTTTTCTTCATTTACTTTATTTTTGAGAGGGTGATCAAATTTTCATTTAGAAAGGGAAGTAGCATAGCTTATTTGTTAAGAATAACTTTGGAGTCAGACAGACCTAAGGTTAGAAACTTTCTATGGGTTGTTTTTCGGATAATGTAGAATAAATATTAAGTTGCTTTATCTCAATAAACCTTGGCTTAGTTATGTATAAAACAGGAAGAGTATTACCTTCTTTAATGTCTGTGGGTACAAGGCATGCAGGAAATTAAGCGCAATGTTTAGCATCTAAGCAGGATAGCAAAACAAATAAAAATCAATACAGCAAGAAAAACTAACATTAATGATTTGAAAAAACACCTTGGAAATATTTTAACCTGAATTTAGTTCAAAAAGTAAATTGATACGTCTCAATAATGTGTTTACTAATGTAAACATGAATATATTTGATTCGTCAAATGGAAGATACATCTTAAAGAGAACAAAGGAAGGATTGAAGACTGACTCGAATCCATTGTCTTCCACACGTCATCAAGAGTTCAGGTCCATTTGTTAAAAGGCACAGTGGTCTGTGTACAAAAACAAACAGTCCTGCAGGAAACTGCGTGCTATTTATGTATCCCCCGTAATTGTTCCATGTGTTGATATTCTCTTTAAATTTGGACCTTTTCCCTTCTAAAAACACAAATCCTTTGGGACAGGGATCAGGACTAATAATGAGAAGACTGTGAGTGCTTTCTGTTTTGAAGATCTTCAAGGAAGCTTTTGTGGTGTTGATGAAGATGGTAATGATACACTTGTGAGAATTATCTATTCATATTTCCTCCAGTTCCACCTAACAAACAAAAAACAAACAGCACTTGGCTTATTGTGTTGTTTCCATTTGCAGGTACCCATGGATCAACTCGCATTGATTGCATGTGAAAGGAAGGGTCTGAAAGGAGTAAGCAACAGACCTAAGCTATGGACATTAATATATGATACCTACCTCACCTATAGGCGTGTGAGCTCTTAATGTATTAAAAGTTCTTTGCATCTTTGCAAAATAAAATATTAAAGACATATTAATTGTGAAAAATGCCTTAGCCTTCTAATTCTGAAAGACTAAATAAATAATTGATGGGACATAAGAGGAATCATTTGAAGCTGCAAATTATCCTGTCGAAATGTCATTGCAATTGTCCAAAAACAGTGTCTGCAGCATTAAGTTTCGTACAGATAATTCACTTTTATCAAGCCTTTATCTACAGGGTTATTTTGTATGTTCATTTTTGGCTTCTGTATTAATGAGACCTATGTTTACCTGAAGCATAATAGCCATCAACGGAGAGGGAACTTGGGGAGTGGATGTAGTGCACACAGTGGGACAGGATCACCATTCAAAACACCCACTGTGTTACTCCAGACACCTCTGTCAGGGGAACGTGTGGGCCTGCTGCGGCCAGGTTTTCTCACTAAGAGGAGGCAGGGATTCTGATATTTGTTCTAATATCAAAGTCATGAAATCGTGACTAAAAGTGTGTTTTAAAAAATATTGTTTCAAAGCCAACCTCAGCAACTTAGCAAGGTTACTCAGCAACTTGGTGAGGCCATGTTTCAGAAAAAGATATAAAATAAAATAGGGCTAGGGGTGTAGCTTGGAGGTGGAATGCCTTGCTCTGGGTTCAACTTCCAGTAACAAAGAAAAAAAAAAGATTGTGGTAGGCAGGGATACTGCTTTTTACTAACATTTAACACAAGTTTACTAACACTTCCTTGAAGTGGGTCCAGGCCCTAAACCTCCAGTTTTTAAGCACTGTGCTATAAAATCAGATAGACCTCACTCCAATTTCAACTCTAAGTCTTATTAGCTGAATGACTTTGGCTAAGAAATTTAACCCATCAGAACTTCATTTTCCTCTTGCAAAATGGTGGAAAAATACCTATTTCACCAGACTGTTATGAAAATGGTAAAAAAATGCAAATGAAAACAGTCAGTGTGATGTTACAAAAAGATGCTCAAATAATTTAATTCCTTTTCTGAATAATTTAGAAAAGGTAGGTTGCTGATTTATTCTTTTCATACTTGTTATATTCAGAGCCTATCAGATATGTTTGTTATTAAGATGTTCAGAGCCCTCCCACTGATGTTGTTGGAATACACTGTCTTACTTGAATTATAAGGAAAACTCTAAACTAAGCATCTCTCCACTTCTAAGGAGTAAAGATGAGTCAGCCTCAAGTCGGAAACACTACAGAGTGACCCAGGAGAGAGTGCATCTCTGCACGTCTCTTGAGCAAAATGCTCTTCTCATCAGTGAATCTGTCCGAAAGGTCCTTTGGTGAGTCAAACAGCATTTAAGCACATCAAGAATGTGGTTAGTGTTGGAACCCTGTGAACTGAGAGCAGATCAGTTTGGCTTTAGGGTATAGTCGAGTCTACAGCCAGATCAATGCTCCAAAGCAAGAGGATTATACAAAATAAATACAGATGGTTAATACTTCCAAACTATACAATTGTTAGTGTAAGTTCATAAGCAAATAACCACTGACTGCCTAGAAATATTAATCTTGTTTCCATATTACCTTCCAGGGGCTTTGGCTAACCCATTCAGGCTTGATTTTAAAAACATAAATCATAGCCGGGCGTGGTGGCACACACTTGTAATCCCGGTACTTGGGAGGCTGAGACTGGAGGATCAGGGTTCGTGGCCAGCCTCGGCTATTTAGTGAGGCCCTCTGCAACTTAGTGAGACCCTGTTTCAAAATAAAGAATAAAAAATAGGGCTGGGGGTGTAGCTTGGAGGTAGAATGCCCCGGGTTCAATCCCCAGTACCGCAAAAAAAAACACCCATAAATCATATACCACAGTCAAGAGAGATTGGTGGACAGTATTATGTAGTCAAATCTGCCCAAATAAGAGTGTTGGAATGAACCAGGTACGTTCTTAGAAACCTATGGAGGATAAAAACTTGAAGGTTGCACAAGAGATGGAAGAATCGATTTCTCCTGCTGTAGGCTGATAGTTTCCTTTCTCTTGTTTCCGAGTGTAGCATTGCACCCTGCAGGTCTACAATGTGGTCAGTCTAGCTAAGAAAAGAGCAAGAAGGGTTCGTCTTTCCTTCCATGTGAAATGAATCAGGGGCAAAGTACTCCCTGTTTCCTCATTTTTTAAAAGCTGAGATTTATTTTAATTATTTCTAATGTTTTGGCCATTTGGCTCAAAGTACTATAAATTTTAAATTTTATTAATCGTAGTGCTTTAAAAATAAAAGGAAGTAAAGGCTAGACATATATAGTTCAATGGTAGAATACATTTTTAACATGTACAAGGCCCTGGATTTGATCACCAGCATCACACACACAAATAAATAAGTCAACAAATGAAAAAAAGTAAAAATTCAGATATTTTCCATAATTCAGCTACAAAACATATATTCCCTAAAATATGAACTACATCTCGTGGTTAAGTACCCATCACTTAAATTACTCCTTAATAGACACAGTAGACAAAGACTGAGCCCATGGCGTCTGATTAGTTCCTGTCTTTGCTTGTTGGTAACTAGAGCTGAACAGATGATGGAGAAAATCCAATACCTTCAGAGTATCCATTTTCATAATCTGAATTACCTGGAAACTGCATAAGAAAGCAAGTTTGATATCTGTAATACATATCTTCAAAATATCTAAGTCCTTTTTTTTTTGCGGTACTGGGGATTGAACCCAGAGGCATTTTACCTCTGAGCTACAACCCCAGCCCCATTTTTTATTATTTTATTTTGAAACAGGGTCTCGCTAAGTTGTGGAGGGCCTCAAAAAAATATATCTAAGTCCTATTCTCTATCTTGTCCATGTTAATGTGCCAGATTAGCAGGTCATGAGTTTTCATGTGAATTCCCAGCATGGAATTTATATAAATCTCCAAATTGGTTAGCAGTATATAATAATCAGTTCACGATTATTTTGCTCATTATTTAATGACTTATTGGTAGACTGGCACAATAACTTAGATTTTACAGAATGATAATCATTTTAAAATTTCTTAACTGTTTTCATCAGTATCCTAGCATTAAAACCCCCAATGTTTGTTTTGGAAAATATATTCAAATTTGGTATGTTGACCTTTTGAGGAGGCCTTATATAAAATTTTAAGGGCCTTAAGTATGGATTAGTAATGACTACAGAATAGGAAATAAGCTTATTTTTGGACGATACCTCTCTCCATGAAATGCTGCACGAGAGCCAGATAAGGAATGTGGGTAAGAAACATGTGCTGGGTTTGCATTTTTCATGTGGTTATACTGGGAAGCATTTTCTAGGGAAATCGTTTCAGTTTGAAACAGAAGGCATGATGAAAATATCAGCCCTTTTCTTAAGCACACGCTCACAGGATTTTTTTTTAGTCATAATAGTCTCAGCAAAATTTCCATCTTGAAAATAATACCAATGAGTTGTTTGCTAACCAGATAGTGTCAGCTAAACTTAGATTTGGTTCTTCATGTATATTTTAAATACAATTGGACTCCAAGATTTCAAGATTGCAGTAAATGTCATGATCTTGACTTAGATGCCAAACAAGCCAACAAACACTTTTCTTCCTATTTCCTTTCAGTGTATCAGCAAGTTAGACACCCTCAGAGGTGGCTGTCCCCAGGGCATCAAAGGTAGGTCTCTGAATCCACTAAGTGAACCTCTCTTCAAGTCATTCTTTTTGTATTTAATGTCAAAACTTTCATGAAAACAGAATGCTGCCTTAATTTATTCTTGGAGTAAGATATATTCTGTTTTGGCTTTGTTTTATGATTAGTGAATTTGGTAAAGTGGATTTCCAGAATAGCAAAATAGCTGTGTATCTTTTAAGTAGATGCTAATAATTAAATTACTAACCTATCTTTAAAAAATTACAGTGAATTCAAAGGTATCCCCCTAATGATGTCACTATTTCCTACTTGCAATTTAAGTTTTTAAAAAGGAATAGGAGCCACAGAAGTGCTCACAGCTCCTCTTATGTCACAGTGCGTAGTGAACTCTCTTTTATGACAGATTGTTAAGTCATGTGCTTTGTAACTTTAAGAATTATGATTTTCTTGCTGGGCGTGGTGGCGCATGCTTGGAATCCCATTACTTGGGAGGCTGAGATAGGAAGATTGCAGGTTCAGGGCCAGCCTCAGCTACTTAGTGAGGCCATTTCAAAGTAAAGAATAAAAAATAGGACTGGGGGTGTAGCTCGGAGGTAGAATGCCCCTGATGCCCCTGGGTTCAGTCCCCAGTACCGCAAAAAAAAAAAGAATTTGATTTTCCCCATCAAAATCTTTACAACATTCTGAGAATATCACACATATGAATGCAATCTACTGTATTTTTAATTAATTAATTTATTTGCAGGGCTGGGGATCAAACACAGGGCCTTACACATACATGCTAGGCAACTGCTCAATCACTGGGCTACATCCCTAGTCCTAAGGATAATTTGAAAGGATGAGAATCAGAATTTAAAGAATTAGTCGTGGTGAACAGTTCCTCTATACTTTTAGGCCAAAGGCCGTTCAGGGGACCCTCATTCATTCATTCATTCATTCAGCCGACCAGTCCTTACTGAACACATCTCGTGACAAGGCATTCTTTCTTAACTGATGAATAAGACAATTTCATAGTCTGCCCTTATAGAGCTTATAACATAGTGAAGAGAAATGAGACCAAGAAAATAAATATAGCCCTAAAATTACAACTTTTGATAAACATTATGAAGGAAACACACAGGGAGTGACAGGGAAAACATTCCTAGGAAATCCTCTCCAAGGAGTTATATTTAAAGTTCAGATTTCAAGTCTAAGAAAAATTCAATCATTCATGTTTACACATGAATCTAAATGGGTAAACATGAATGTAAATGAAAAAGAGTCAGATGAACAGGCTTTCATTTGAAAAAATTATATATATGTATAATATATTAATTATTACATTAACATATTATGATATAAATACATCATAATATATTTAATGAGCATAGTGAAAACATGAGATGACAAAAAATATACCTTTGCTTATCCTGAGAAGTTTTATGGCAGCTACTGCATGTTGTTTAAAGATGATTCCATAAAGGATTTGTGTTGCCCACATAGTTAGAACTACGAGATGTACCACTACCATACTAGGGGTGGGGGGAGGGAATGACATGAATCTAAAAGAGATTTGTTCTTGTTCTTGTTTGTTTAATTGCTACTGATGTACATACCTGGTGAACTTTCTAGGGGTACACACTAGGATTTCACTGAATTGGGTATAAAACTTACTCATTATCAGCACACAAGAGATGACCAAGGTTAACTTACTACCCATTGTGAGATGCAGTGGCAGGTAATGGTAGCAGAACTCATATTTCCTGAGAACAATGCCTAGCTCACAGCTGCTGTAAATCAAGCAGGATCTACCTGTATCATGAGAAGGATTTAAAACCAAAGTGTAAAGGCCCCCATGGGGGAAAACCAGTGTGAGTTATCAAGAAAAATGCACAGAGATTAAAAATTGAGTAGAGACGTATTTATTGACATGAAAAGACCAGTAGGGTGTGGTGGGGCACTCACGTAATCCCTGTACTTGGGAGGTTGAGACAGGAGACTTGCAGGTTCAAGGTCAGTCTCAGCAACTTAGCAAGACCCTCAACAACTTAGTGAAGCCCTGCTTTAAAACAAAAATAAAATAGGGATTGGAGTCTAGCTCATAGGTAGAATACCTCTGGGTTCAATCCCCAGCACCAGGAAAAATAAAAAGGCCACCATACATAAAGTAAAAGAAATATAAAACAATTTTTAGAGTATGGTCTATTTATGAACTGATATCTCTCTGTGTGTTTCTATGTGTATATAGAATAAAATGCAAAAGGAAATATTCTAAAATGCTAAGAGGAATGATTTCTTGATGGTAGGTTTATGGGTGATTTTCATCTTCCTTTTTACATTTCTGTATTAGGTGTTTCCCCACAATGGGGATGTGTTATTTTTTCATGTGAAAAAAGGAAAATATTTGAAAGACAAAATTTAATCATATTAGTTAATAATGATTTAAATGGAATATCTTTAGTATGATAGGTCTCACTTTTACTGCAAGCTAGGTAATTATAAAGGACACTTTTTCCATAAGTGGAATGATAGCTCATATGTCTTGATTTGCTATTTTGCCAGGGCTGGATTACCAAATAATCAGATAAAGTACATGCTTAGGGAAATAATAATAATGATGATGATGATGATTATAATGATGATGAAGGGCTGGGAATGATAGTGCAAGCCTGTAATCCTAGCTACTGAGGAGGCTGAGGCAGAAGGATAGAAAGTTTGAGACCAACCTGGGCAATTTGGGTAAACCCTATCTCAAAATAAAAGATTAAGAAGGGCTGAGGATGTAGCTCAGTGGTAGAACATCCCTGGGTTTAATCTTTAGAACCATACACACACACACACACACACACACACACACATACACACGGATGCTATTCAATTTTTGATATTTCAGAAAAGTAAAGAAGCATTTGGCCAAGAAAATATCAGAAAGTTGTTGAACTGAAGTACACTTAATTTATAACTCAATATCATTTTTATTTATAAGAACATGTAGATGAAGAGATGCTTAGGAGATAAGTAGAAGATGCTGTAATTTTTAGTGCATATCAGTCCAACAAAGTTCTGATTTTCATCTAGACAATGCTTTTATGCTTTTCTGAAAGCAAGAAGCCCAGATTTTCTCCAAATTATTTTTGTGTCATTTTGTTGTTGTTGTTGTTCTTGGCAGATAATTCTCAAAGTACACTTAGTCTGTTTAGCAGTTCCATATGGTCAAAAAACAAATCATGGTACCTGAAATATTCAAATAAATATGAGCCACACGATGCGGATTTACTATACTTTATAAATAAAATCTGCAAGATAGTTTATTACATTTTCTTATATGGTAGATTTGGGCTTATAAGACTTAGGATTCAGCCAGTTTGACCAATTACTAAACACAAATTTGGACAAAGCTAACATCCCTGAATCTATTTCTACTTATTTTAAATAATTATGGTAACAACTTAACTGATATGATAGAATTGTTGAGAATATAAAACAAAATATTAAAAAGTAGGAAATGAACTTAAGAACTATAAAAGATTACATTAATATAAGATTTATTGGCCAGGTGTGGTGACACATGCCTGTAATTCTAGTACGTGGGAGGCTGAGACAGGAGGAGTACAGGTTTGAAGCCAGCCTCAGCAATTTAGTGAGGCTGTCGACAACTTAGTGAGACCCTGTTTCCAAATAATAAAATAAAAAGGGCCGAGGATGTAGCTTGAAGGTATAAGCTATATTGATAGTACCAATTATAGCTCTATTGTTTTTGTCATTAAGTATTTCACATGTGTATATCTTGTGCTCTCTAAGGAAATTCTGTTGCTAGCATATGCAAATTCTGCTAATCATATAAGAGCTCTACAAGTGTGGTTATTAGTTAATTGATTAATTTATCCTGTTTAGAAACACATTTATTTATTTAATTTATTTATTTATGTATTTATTTATTTATTTATTTATTTATTTATTGTACTGGGAATTGAACCCAGGGGCATTCTACCTCTGAGTTACACCCCGAGCCCTGTTTTATTTTTTATTTTGAAACAGTTGCTGAGGGCCGCACTAAGTTGCTGAGGCTGGCCTGGAACCTGTGATCTTCAGTTAGGTCCCAGACTTTCAAGTACTGGGATTATACATGGGCGCGAATACATCTGGCTAAAAAACACATTTCACTTGATAGAATAATAGTGGAATATGTAAACAGGGGAGAATTTTAATTGATTTCCCATAGTAACATCCAAGTATAAACCTAATTTATTTCAACGAAAGTTGATGAGTTATTTATGTTGAAACTGTCATAATAAACATGGTTTTATTCTAAGCTCCTACCACAGAAAACAAAGCACTAACTTTTTTACTAGTTGATGAGAAATATAGAAAACAATTTTTTCTCTTTACTCTGCAAATATTATCTAAGCTACCCTAAGGGAGACTTGCAGCCTGAATGTAAAATTTAAATATATTCTGAGGTCACTTGAAGAAATAGGAAACAGCTTACCACAAAGCGATAAATTAAATAATATGTTTTAATTAAAACAAGTTTTACTAAAGGCTTACATAGCAGTCAAAATATTTAACTTTAATATCCCAACAAGAATGCCATTTTTTCAAGACAGTGTTTGAATAAAAGGTAGTTAGTACCTTTTATTCAACGCATTTAAACAGCACATTTAACCATCATTTTTATGTATCTTTCATCCTACAACTTTTTTTCTGACATCAGTTGGCAGCTCTTGGATTATTTTGTATTTAGACTCCAATAAATAACACATTATATTTTTCAAAATTAACCATATAACAGGGAGTAATTTTAATATGGCTGTTTGACCTCACATGCCTAAAAGTTGCTGAGAAAGAAGGACTCTTGTGAGCAAGCTAATACATTAAAATCTCTCCAGGCAGATGATCAATTGATTTATTTAAAAATATCCAGATTCTGTAATTTAGAAGCCCATTACAAAATGGAGTCTTACTGTTACAGGTTTAGAGGTACCTGATGTTAAACAACTCACACTCTTAAAAGGATGATTTACTCTAGAAAAAGCCAGAGGAACTCTTGAAAAGGGATCTAGTCCCTCTAGACAAATGGATGTAGGTCATACTTTTGGAGGTTTTGATGAGAGAAGAATGCCTTATCTAAGTAACCACGTGAATACTCACACTTACTATGAGGAGTTTCTACACTCTACATGGTTAATCTTCATTTATCCTAATGAAGTTAAAAATCACTGACCATAGTTTAGATTAAAAAATAACAGCCATAACCAATATGCAATGTAATACCGTTAGCTTATCTGAAACAAATGACTGTCATTTTTCAGCTTTATCTTCTCCAAATCAAATAATCTTAGTTTCTTTATCCTTGCACAGAGACAGGGTCCAGCCATATAGCTGAAACATACTCCCTACAGCGAGTTCAAAGTCCGTGGCCTGTGGTGATGGGCCTCTGTTTAAACTGTACCAACTTTGTCTGTAAAACCACATCCAAATGAAAACTCAACACAAAGGAAATAAAAACAAAGCCCCATGATATCTTTCATCCTATGAAACAGGGGCACCTACTACATATCTTTTTTTTTTAAGTTTGCTGTAGATGTGTCTAAAATTTTAACTTTTGGAAGTCAAAAGTTATCATTAAAATATTCAGGACACAATGTATTATAAAAATTTTGATATGACATACAAGCCCAGTACTGCCTCACTTGCCCTACTTCGTGCAGTTGTTACAATGAGGCACACAGTAGTATGAGTTTACAGAGTTGTGAATTTATATGATATATATGATATGCTATGATCATATTTAAATCACTAAGGAGGCTTCCATGTATAAAACAAATAGGACGATTATTCTCAGAGACATTAAACTATAAACCTGATACATGTAGAAAATATAAACGAGGGGGAAGTATTAAAATAAAATGAAAGAATAAAGCAAAAGGTACTGTTATTTTACATTGCAAAAAAATGTTTGCACTGACATTGATACTGTTAGAGAAGAGACTGATGGATAAAATTAGCATGTATGATGAATCTAATATTACTAAAACAGTTTTACCAGCAAGGATTTTCTGGCTCTAACTCAACAAAATCCATTATCCTAGGTGGTAATGGATCCCTGTATACTACTCATCTCAGGCATCTTTAGTCTTCCTGAGCTGCCTTAAAGCCTTGACATAATAAAAGGTCAAGCACATCCTCGTAAGCATTTATAAACTACAATGCCCCCCATTTCAGCTTTGAGCCAGACATCCTCCTGCTAAGCTTTACTCACTCTCTTTCATTTCATTGTATAAGCCAGCTAATTTGGAAATGGCTATTCTAGGGTAGTTGAGAATACTTAGATTTTCAAAACAATCCTACTTTCCTACTTAATCACTCACAGAACACAACATTTGAGAGAGCTATAAAATGGTGCCTGGATACTGAAGGAATGAAAACCAAATTAGCACTATCAAATAAAATGAATGCATTTCACCTCCAGCTCAGCTGTGTGGCCTGGGACACAAGGTACAAACATCAGAAGGTTGGGGTGGGATTTCAAGGAAACCAATTTGTTTCAACATTCATTTGGCAAGATGCTGGATGCAAAATAATACCACAAGCCACCTCCCTTTCCTATCATTGTAAATTCAGGGCCCTCAATATCATTCCCCATAAACCCAATTAAAAATAAAGAGCCAGGCTATGAATTCACATCTAGTTCTGTAATACAGATCAAATGATAGGCATCTGTCCTAATTGGTCACAATGAAACTAAGGGACAATAACAAGAATAAATCTCACATTAATCCAAATGAAGCCAATGAATAAGAACACACACCAGAAGCGTAGTTTCAAAAATATGCAATTACTTCCAAGCATGCAAGGGCATTTATAACCCATAAAAATAATGGTAAAGCAAGTTCAGTCTGCATATAAATATGTTTCATAAATGCAACATAAATGCTAAGTAACATATGCACATAGATAGATAGGCATATCTGGAAGGTATATATGTATGTGTTCACAATCAAATCTATGTACTAGAAATGAAACTCTGGATTGGGCAAATGGTTTCTCAACAAGAGTACATTAGAAAATGAAATAGAATGCTAAATTCTGGGGCCACCTTAGCAGTGAAGAAAATAAGCAAACCACCTTGTAATTAGGCCAAGAAGGTTGAAACACCAAATGTGCTTTTAAGGAAGGCCCAACCCTATATGCGAAAGCTGCAAATGAAACGATTCCTTTCAACAACACCCTCTTGTTAGCTCTTTTTCCACCCGCCGATTTTGTTGCTAAGCTTGGGAGGCAAGGAATCAAGAGGTTCAGTCTGTATTCTGAGCCAATCTGCGATAAAAATATCAGAACACCATTTTTTTTTTTTAACACAAGCGGATGCCTCCTCGCTTCTCTCTTCCTGGCAGCCTTCCTCTCCCTCCATCCTCATCCCTGTCCCCACATCTCCCCCTCCTAGTCGGAGAGACTGGAGTCATTGTTCAAGTCGAGGCCACAAATGTATATAAGAGTCATGTAATAATCAGCTAAATCAAGGAGGGAGCCCCACTGTCTCCTACTCACCATGCTGAGACCCGGAGAAGCTGTTGAAAGGAGGGAGAGATGCAAACTGAATCCATTTTCCTTGTGACCGAGTCGGACGCAGGCTGGGAACCCAACATCAGCAGCGGCTGCTGGGATTTTTTTCTTTCTGCCTTCCTCTCTGGTTGGCGATGGTGCGAATAGGAACCACCCTTCCAGCCCCACTAGAATATCAGCAGTAGAAGCAGCGGTGGTGGCGGCGGCAGCAGCAGCATCACTTGAGCCTCCTCCCTCCCGGAGGATGGGGTGAGCTCAGAAGCAGCCAGGAACTTGCAGCAGACACCTCCTCTGGCTCCTCCTCTCCCTCCCCCACCCTCATGCCCCACCCCTGCTGCGGTAGAGGCTGCTGGCCCGGCAGCTGCTGGTTGTCATGGCAATGACCAATAGCAAGCGGCAGGCTAAGGGGGAGGGGAGAGGGGCGCCGCAAGCTGCAGGGGCTGGAGGGGAGTGAAGTTGAGCTGCTGCCTTCTGAGATGCTCTTGGTCTCTCCTACTCTGGAATCCCGGGTCTTTAGCTATGGGGCAAGGGTGAAGAGGCACAGGAAGAAAACAACTAAAATGTGATGGAAATCTAGCTGTGTTTTTGCATTTTCTATACTTTTCCAATAAGATGTATTAAATCTGCTATCAGAAAAAATAGGAAATATGGAGAAATTCATATCGTGTGGTAGTAGGATTATTATTAATCCAAATTGTCCGTCCTTGATAGCGTCTTTTTTTACTCAATGCCATTCAAGGTTGTTACAAAGCAATGCGAATGGACAGACTTTGCAATCACTTAAGAGTCTGCTTTCTTTGAATTATTCTGACCTTGATCTCAGGTGAGTATCTCAGTTTTACTATTTTTTCACCGTCCACTCTGCAAAGGACCTGTTGGTATTGGCACTCCAGTGAGGAAAAGGAAGTTGGAATATAGGAACCTGAAATTCCTTTGAGTGACCAAAGTTCTCAGCAGTACCAGTTGTTGGACAGTTCCAAATCTTTTCTCCTCCTCCTCCTCCTCCTCCTCCTTCTTCTTCTTTTTCCTTCTTCCTTCTTCCCCTCCTCCTCCTCCTCCTCCTTCTCCTCCTCCTCCTCCTTCTCCTCCTCCTGCTCCTTCTTCCTGGAGATCAAACTTTGTAGGCACTCTACCACTGAGTTACATCCCCAGTCCTGAGCTTTAAAGAAAAAAAAAACTTTTTAACTTTTTCATTTTTATTTTCAGACAGGGTCTCACTAAGTTGCCCAGGCTGGTCTTGAACGTGCAGTCCTCCTGTCTCATCCTCCTCAGTAGTTGGAATCATGGACGTGTGCCACTGCGCCCAGTTCGTTCCAAACCTTTTTAGTCAAACTCCTGGAGTATTCAGTTTCCTGCAAGCAATTTCATGCTATTTTCACGGATGCTCTTTTGGAGTTCCAAAGCCAGCTGGCAGTCAAGGTGATAGGTAGGAAAAAGGGAAGTGAAATCAGCAGTGTTGAGTTCTAAGCGTGCTCTGTTTTCTAAGTATGAATTAGAGATGGCACTAGTATATTTCTCATGCAGTCGTTGCAAAGATTGATTGAGACAATACACTAAAAGCACTTAGCATGTACTGAGTGTACATATTTACTATTATCACTGTTATAAGTAGGTAGTAGTACATTGTAGTCACTACTTAATAAAAGGTTTTAAAGGAAGACTCTTATCATGAAAGTGAGGAGACACTAAATACATGGCAGCTGCAATGGTGGTGATGGTGATGGTAATGGTGTTGGTGATGGTGATGGTGATGGTGATGGTGATGGTGATGATGATGGTGATGATGATGATGGCCAAGACATGGGGACCCTAAGAGATTACACATTCTCTAAAACTTGACAGTTGAGGCCATTGTAAATATTGGAGGACTTAGATAAATTTACCAAATTTAAAGCAGAGCCATAGTTAAAACCAACTCTTGTAGCCCTACCATTTGTTCCTGTAACCACTGCACTTTTTGGTTGTTCCTGCACGGAATGAAGACCATCCCTGTTCTTAACTCATAGAATTACTTCCAGGTTCAAATGGGATTAATCAAGATTTCAGAGCCAGTCAGTTCAGGTTGCATTTTTGGTACCAGTATTTACTACAGGCATGTTTTGGGACAAGTTCACTTCCCAAACCTGTATGTTTTCATCTGTAAAATGGAGATAATCACAGACCCTCATCAGTCATTGTGAGAATTAAATGGGGCAATAGATGTGAAGCGTTTCCATCATGTCTAGTACATAGTAATAAACACTGTCTATAATTATTCGTTACTTATTATAAGTAATAAATATGAATGCATGAGAGGACTTTTTCCTTCATGGGGTCACTCTTGATGCCAGGGACTTATCTTATTCTGACAAAACTGACTTGAAGGTGACCAGGTTTTAGAGAACAGGGCTGCAGCTCCTCCTAGAACTCGACACCTGCCTCCTTGGGTTCTCTTTAAGGGAAAGCCTGCATCCTGCTCTGTGCAGCACACCCTCTTCCAAGTCACCATCTCACCTGCGTAGTTGTGTGGCATAAAGGAATGGCCTGCCATTGTCTTGCTTCTTTTTGTAGTCTCTGTATTTTACCTTCTGTTGTCCCTACAGAGAAATGGTCTTGGGAGTAAGCAGAGGAGGAAGCTACAGGATGTGGAAGCTTAGACATGAGGAGGTGACAAACCCTCCCCATTGACCTGGGACAGAGCCTCCCACCTGGAGTGGCATGAGCCGAGGCCATTGCAGTGGGTGATTCTAGTCTTCCCCTCCTCTGTCAACACAAAATCAGATGCTCAGGAGGCAGCGGGGGGAGGGAAAAGCTTGGTGGTCCCATTGGAGCCATTCCTCAACATAACCACTCGAATATTATTCATCCACCTTTTTTTTTTGTTTGCTATATCTGTGTAGCACTATCATTATTTGATAATTGTTTTCTGTAAATATTTAATTATTTATGAGATGCTTTGTTATCTATTCATTTTTATACAAAATTTATCACCAGATGTGGTGTTGCATGCCTGTAATCCCAGTACTTGGGAGGCTGAGACAGGAGGACCCCAAGGTTCGAAGCCAGCCTTAGCAACTTAGCAAGGCTCTCAGCAACTTACTGAGACCCTGTTTCCAAATAAAAAATAAAATAGGGCTAGGGGTTTAGCTCAGAGGTAGAGTGTTCTTGGGTTCAATCCCCAGCACCATAATAAATAAATGAATAAGTAAATAAACAAATAAAATTTATCTCTGGCCACAGTAGAACATAAATAGAAATCATAGGTTTAAACAGATTGGCACCAGAGAATAAAACTGAAAGATGATTCTCCCTTTCTCTTTTTTTTTTTAGTAAAATAGAGACTTCAAATTTACTTACAATAATTTTAATTAAGAAAATTTGAAATTTTACTCCTTTCTCTGTTATCATTTCCTCTCTTACCATGCTTTATTTTTCCATGTGCTATAAATATATATATTAATGCTATTAATATAATATAGTATACTATAATATATAGCAAAATATAATATAGTTTAATATACTATAGTGTACTTCATAATATAATATATAATGTGTCACATAATATTAATAATACACCATGTTATTTTTTTGTGTTTTAAAATTTTTGTTACTCTCCCACCTAGAATTTAAGCTATTAAGAGAGCAGGAATTATTATTTGTGTACTTATTTGTGACCAATACCTGGGCTATACTAGGTGTTCAGTAAATATTTGTTGATACATAAATCAGTAAATAAATGAAATAATTTTCTGTATTTAATAAGGAATATAAGCTATTGAAATATTACATATCCATATATATGATACTTTTCATAATTAAACACTAAGTGAATTATACTAATTATTTATTTAGCATGCACACATATTAACATATTGTCTATTTACCACAGATTAACAAGTAGCTATTAAAAGTATTGTGTAAGCCGGGTATGGTGGCGCACGCTTGTAATCCTAGTACTTGGGAGGCTGAGACCGGAGGATCCGGGTTCGCAGCCAGCCTCAGCTACTTAGTGAGGCCCTCCACAACTTCGTGAGACCCGGTTTCAAAATAAAGGATAAAAAATAGGGCTTGGGGGTTGAGCTCAGAGGTAGAATGCCCCTGGGTTCAATCCCTGGTACCGCAAAAAAAAAACAAACAAACAAGTATTGTGTAGGTTCACTTATACTCAAAATTCTCTGGCTCCTCCTCAGTAGTGTGCAACGTATTCTTTGGGAACACTGATTTCCTTCTAACAGCTACTTGCCCAGTAGTACTAACGGTGACCAGGCTGCCTGCCTTTCCAAGTTAGACTTCTAATTCTGTGAGAAGTCTGAAAAAGTACAGGGTGTAGGTCTTGGTTCCAAGCAGCATTAAAATTTCAAGAGATACCACAGTATAATGCGAGGAAGCTGCAAAGTGTGGGCTCGGAGACAGACTGCCTGGATTCAGTCCAGGCTCTGCCATCTGTTTTCTGAGTGACCTTCCTTGGGCAAATTGCTCAGTATCTCTGTGCCTCAGTTTCTTCATCTATGACATCATAGCAGTACCTAACCCATTGGGTTGTGTTGTTCAGAAGATCAAAGTTTGTGTGTACCAAGAATTGAGGAGTACCTGTCATGTGATCAATGATAAATAATATTAGTTAATATCATTATGAAAGCTGGGAGTGGTAGCACAAGACTGCGACCACAGTACTTGAGAGGCTGAGATAGGAGGATCAGGTTCGAGGCCAGCCTCAACAAATTAGCGAGACCCTCAGCAACGTTGTGAGAACTCTGTTTCAAAACAAGAAGAAGCCCGGGATAGGGGAGGCTATAGCCCAGAAGTAGAATGCCCCTGGGTTCTATTCCCAGTACCACACACACACACACACACACACACACACACACACAAATTCATTATGGAAATAATTTCTAATAACTACATTTATCCATATCACTTCTTTTCCTGGATGTGTCCAAAGCATTCAGATCCCTTGGGGTTATTCTATAAACTTGTTGTCATGACTGCAGACTGGTTCTCAGCAGAGGATGAGAAATCCTGGAGAAGTTTCTCTTCCAGATAGAGTCAAGTGCTCCAATTTCCCCAATGAGAGGACAAGAAGAGAAGAGTTCAGAAGTGACTGCTGTTTATCCGCTATCTGCTGTATAAGAGATTATTAACATGTTGTATGTCTACAGAAAACATTAAGTATGAACAGTAAGTATCTGCTTAAATTTGCAAGTAATAAGGATATATTCTGACCTCAATGCACGTCCTTGATGGACAGTATCAGTAAGCAAATGTATTAGAAGGACTCTCTCATGAACTCTATATTCCTACCACTTTGGGGTGACTCCCTGCAGAGCAGATGGACACTCTGTGTTGTTCTATGATTTGGGTGAGTGTCCCCCCAAAGGTCCATGTGTTAAAGTCTTGGCTCCCAGGGAGGCAGTATTGGAAGGAGGAACCTTTAAAAGCTGGAACCTAATAGAAGGGCTTTAGATCATTGGGGGGGGTACTCTCAAAGAGGATTATAGGACTCTGGTCTTTCTCTTTCACCTTAACTCCTACTTTCATTTCTTGGCTCATGAGGTTAATGGTTAGCTCTGCCCTCATTCCTGCCATTATATGCCACCCTCACCAGAGGCCCACAGCAGTTGGAGTTACCAAGTTTGCAGTGGAATCTCCAGAATTGTAAACCAAAATAAACCTTTTTTAATAAGCTAATAGCCTCAGGTATTTTGTTGTAGTAATATAAGGTGATTAATGTACTTTGTTTACTCTGGAAGTCCTTTTCCTGCCCTAACCCTTCAACTGTTAAGATGACCTCCTTCAGAACACCTTCACTAATACCAGGGTTAGCATTACAAAGGACATCAATTGATATCACATTTTAATTAGTGGATGTCTTGGTTAACATTCTCACTGTATAATCCAAACAACTGACCACACAACTTAGAAGAAGGGAGATTTATTTGCTCACAGGTTTTGGAGATTTCAGGGGGTTCTATCCATGAAAGGCCGGGGTCTGCAGAGCCCAGGGCTTGGCAGTGGGAAGTAGAGAGAGTACGAGAGCCAGGATCTGTTCTCACATCTTGGAGGCCGGAAGTAAAAGAGCCAACATGCAAGGGGGTTCAAAGACAAAGCACAGTCCCTAATACCACACCCCCAGGGACCCACCTTCTCCAGCCTGCCGAGGTTACCACCTAGTAAATCTATTACAATGGATTTATCCACTGATGAGATTACAACCCTCATGACTTAATTACATCCACTCTGACATTAATGCATGAGCTCTTCAGGGTATATTCTATATCTAACCATAACAATAGACTCATGATGGTGAATGGTAAATGTTTTCCTTTGTCTTTCTCTCCTATTTTATTGTGAGCACTCTGAGGTGAAATGTTCACTTATTGATTGATTAATATATTAAACTAACAAATGTTTACTGGTGGCTGTTACCATACTGGTACTGGGTTTCAGTGATGTAGCTGTGAATCAGATAATATGAGAACTCCCTTCATGGAGCTTACAGTCTAACAGGAAAATAAATACTAAAATGAGTTATGTTGAGGGCTACAATAGAGAAATACAGGAATCTCTGGCAGCAGGTAAAGGAAGAATATGACCAGGTTAGGGAGCCTAGAGACGTTATTACTGGAGGACTGCAGGCGAGGTGGGAGCAGGTTGTTTCAGGCAAAAGGAAGGATACAGATCCTGATGTAGAAGAACATGGCTGTTACTCAACTTTTGATTAATCCTAGTACCTCACACAGTTCCTGGTATACATTATTTGTCATTTATGTGTTTCCTTAAAGATTTTGCCTCTTTCTCTTCCTAACACACATAAACACACAACTTAATTTCTCTGATTTCCTTCTGTTATTTAGAGGATTAAGATTTATTAATAGTTAAGGAAATGATACTCTATGTGGGATAATAAGGAATGAAGGGGAGTCAAAAATTAATTTTCTTACTGTAGAAAAAGAAGTTTGATGCACATAGTAACCACAGCTCTATTACAGATTTCTTAAGAAATATTTAAGTGATAATACATACCTGTGCTTGATGCTAGAAGGAGAAACCATTTTTCCCTTTCAGGCCCTGGGCAGTTGTAGATGATTCCATACCAGACAACACAAGTTACTGAGATTACAAATCAGGGACATCACAGAAATCAGAAAAAAATCTGATTTAGGGACCTTTTTCAAACTTCCAGGTCAATGTTAGTACATGTACAAATTTTATTTTAAGTATTCTTTTTTATTTTAGTTATCTATGGGAAACACCATACTTTCCATAGTTTTTGGAGGGCATAGGGACTCAAATATCTTATGATAGCTCTAGGAATAAGAAACATGAGCCATAAAGTACAATAAGCATGTGCAATCCACAGCGAACAGAATAGACACAGAGCGTAGAGTCTAGAGGGACAGCCAAAGAACAACACTAAAGTATCTGCACATTTCCCCAAGTGCTGTGAAGCTATGCAAGACTAAGAAGATGAGGAAGGACTGGGAGTAAGGAGAGAGGAATGACTCTGTGGGCTGATGTTTAAACTGAGAAATGAAACGTGGATGACACTCCGCATGGGAAAGCCAAGAAAAGAGAGTTTTAGGTGGAAAGTTGAGTTCTGAGGAGAGAAAAAGCCAGACATGAGAAATAATCTTGAAGACCAATGTAACTGGACTATAATGATGAACATGAGAGGAAATTAGGAAGGTGGGCAGGGTCTGAATTACACAGCCCTTTGTAGCCCACTGCAAGGTAATTGGAGTTTTTCTTAGATGGAAAGAAGAGCTATTGAAAAGTTTAGTTTGAGCCAGGTGTGGTGGCACACGCTTGTAATTCAGTACTTGAGAGGCTGAGACAGGAGGATCGCAGGTTCGAGGACAGCCTCAGCAAGTAGTGAGATTCTTATCAACCTATGAGACCCTGTTTCAAAATAAAAATAAAATAGGGCTGGGGGTGTAGCTCGGAGGTAGAATGCCCCTGGGCTCAATCCTCAGTCCAAAAAAATTTTTATAAAAAAAAGAAACAGAAAAGTTTAGTTTGATTTGAAGCATTGTGGTAAATAAATTAGCGCAAAAGTGCCTGCAGTTAGTGTGCTATGTTACTAAGCTATAGATGATAATGCTTAGATTAGGGTGGTGACTGTGGATACTGAGAACATCGGACTGTTTCAAAGACACTTTAGACGTGAAATTGCAAGGACTTGCTGATGGATTCAATCTTGGGGATGAGGGTAAGAGAGGTAACAGGATTACTTCTAAGCAGACAGCAGACTTCTTTTAGAAGGGCATACTACCAAGTTTCAGCTTCTACCTTCCACAGTGAGGAAAGCTTTCAGAGCTCTGGGGAAACTGTCTGGAAATTTGAGGGGGTTCTAAGCACTCAGCTTGCAAGGCCTCTCCTCCTTTCTTCCTGGACTTGGTGCTCTTGGGAATTAGGTGTTAACCACCAAACAGTGCATCATGCAAATCCTCTCGGAGCTTATGTTGTGGCTGTGAAAGCAAGGTGGTGAGAAGGGTAGGTGAGGAACTCACGATTTTCACTTGGAAAATTCCCGAGGGCCTTGAGAAGTGGGTTGCAAACAAGAAATGGCCTTCTTCTCTGGGTCTCCCAACATTCCCAGCTGTGTTCTTACTGCAAAGAGTTTGGCTTCTCTCTTGGTTGCAGTCCTCTTCCTGGCACCGTGTAACCATGGGACCTTGTAACCATACGGTCTCTCAGCCTCGTTATCCTCATCTATGAAGAAGGCCTCTAATCATCACCTTTGCCTAATAAATGGATATTTAAATGGATCCTATTTGTGAAGATCTGAGCCCAAGACCGGCATGTAGAAGGGCCTCTGTGAATTCCAGCTGTTCTATACTGCAACCACCTCCCCATATCTGAACCTCTCTTTTGAAACTTGGGAAAACCCAAGTCTTTTCCTTCAGGCCCCCAAGTTTTTGAAGTCTTCCCTAATACCTCCCACCTCAAAATCCCCCACATATCCCTTAGCTCCCTCACACAGATGAGCACTTAATTTTCTCTGAAAGACATGCTAAGTGCAGGGGGACAGGCAGAGAAAAGGGTTGACAGAATGGAGAGCCTACAGATTTCATGGTCTGTCTCACATTTTAACAAGCCAACTTACTTTAAATATTTACATTCCATATTTACTTTTTATTACTAATCGATTTGTTTCTTACAGTTGATCTGAAGTGTGAAACTGAGAGCCTGGAGCTTGCCAACACTTCCATATTAGAAAAATGCACAATAAAAGAGTTTCAGTTTTGTGGGTGTTTGTTTTCCTCACCGAGGACAACAAACTCTTGGGAGGAATGTATCTGTCCGGTGACCACTACCTCCTCCCGGGACACTGTTGCTTAACATGCCCCTGGCTCTAGCTGCTGCTGCAAGCTGAAGGCCTTTACTAAGGAGTCAGAAACGATAGCTCTCGACCAAGTAGGTCTGATTCTGAATGAAGATAGTAGGAGAAACACAGGGCAAGTCCACAGAAGGAAGTTAAACCTCAGGAAAGCAGCTTTCCCTCCCTCCCTCCCTCCCTCCCTCCCTCCCTCCTTCCCTCCCTCCTTTCCTTTCCTTCCTTCCTTCCTTCCTTCCTTCCCTTTCCATCTTCCCTCCCTCCTTCTCCCTCTCTCATTCTTTTTCTGTGAATCAAACCCAGGACCTTGCCTGTGCTAGACAAGTACTCTACCACTTCTTGTTGAAGTATAATTTCCCAAATGATAAAATCAGGACCCTTAGTCAAATGCAAAGTAGACACATCAATGATATTAATTAATGAATTAGATGTTAAAACTTGCCCAAAGAGCATTTGAGAATCTAGACATTTAGAGGCAAGGTAGGAATAAGAGGACATGAATGGCTTTTCTCATGCAATCTCACTTGATCTTGAATTCCTGAGATAAAATTCTGTGTACTAGACTGATCTGTATGACCCTGAATAAACTAAGCCCATGATCAACATTTTGTGGGTCACAAAAGCCAGTTATTGTGTCACCTGAATCAACAGATGGAGTTAATATTAATCTTTTTCCTTCTTCTTGAGAGAGACCTCATTCTGGATATAAAGGGCACAATAATCTGGTACTAAAGTCAGATCAGATTTATCCTAACTTTTATCCCAACTTTCCTTGGTCTTGCCAGATTGATTTACACTGGTCTACTGAATCACAACTTGCCCAAAGTTAAGAGTTGGGGGTCTTGTTTCATCCATGTATTACCAAAGTCAGTGATCCTGCTCCCAGGGTTGGGGGTGGGATGCTGGAATGATCCAGGGGGCGGTAGTAGTCTGGGGTGCAATTGTGGAGCATTTAATAAAAATATAGGGGCAGCAGACTAATTATATTTTTCTAACAAGGGGTCAGTAGGTCAGTAAGTTTGGGAATCTATGAATAGTAATATCCTCCCATTTATAGTAGAGAGATAAAGAACTGAAAATAGAGGACAAAAAAGAATGGATAGAAACAATGCTTTCAGGTAACGCTGGACCCTGTGCCAGTCTTGTCCCAGTCACACTGCGTGTTGGGAGTGCTGCGCTGTGTGGAAATTGGTTGATCCATCTTACAGCGAGACCTTCACACCCTAGGCCCAAGCAATCCTGCTGTTGGCTCCTCTAAAAGAAGGTGGAAAGAATTATTCTCACCTCACTTATAAGAGTGAAAAAAAGCTTTCTTTCCCTAAAAGAGCATAAGGCAGAGTGAATTTTCCTCACCTTGAAAGAAACTGCCAAGCTTTTCTGCCTATAAGTATGGAGTGCATTGGGGGCCAAAGTGAACTGGTGCACCTCTGTGCCACAGCGGACTCCTACAGGGAGGTGGGAAGCACAGCGGATTGTGTGTGAGGTCCATCAGGTGCATCAGGTTCTGCGTGTTTAGTGGCACTGAGGCAGGGCAGGTTCTTATGCAGAGACCGGAGGCTGCTGCACTGAATCTTGGGCTCCTACAATAAATTTCTTGGGGAGTCTTAGAGAAATATTGAAGCAGAAGATGTGGAGGGCATTTAGGGATTATCTTCAGCGGGATGTGGCCTTTCAGTGTGAGGAGGTCGAGGATCATTCATTCACACAGACAAATCTGGGTTTGGTACATTGTGGTTAAACAACGGATAGCTATTTTCAAGTTCTTTGCCCAATCTCCCACACTTTCCTTGCAGGCAGGTAAGAGGAAAGTGCACAACAGTACACAGGGCAGCATTGTGCCACATCCCCACCATTTGTCTGACTTCTCACACTTCATTAGAGTACAGAAAATAGCTAGAAAATATAGACTCTTACACCTATAATTTGCTCATGTCAAAATTTGCTTTTAATCCCACTGTTTGTCTTCATGAAAACTAATTTCTTGTATGCACAAGAAAAAGAGAAAATTTTACTTCATGAATTTCTCTTGATTGATCTAGACGTGTCCAGCAGAGCCCTTCATGGCTGAGAGCTCAGGATTTCATGTTTTTCCTTCTGTACAACAGAAGTGGAAGCTTTGTGGACCCCTCTTCTTTCGTGCCCCCTTAAATGAAAAGTCCTCTTGGAAAGTCTAACCTGCTTGGTCACTGTTGTCTATAGAGGTATGGCTGTGCTTCTGGGCGATGCGGAGAACAAGTGGTTTTCATACCACAGAAGACCTCTTAGGGGTCATTAATACTATTCCAACTCCAGGAAGATTGAGACCTTTGAAGTATAATATGGAAAATTGGGCCAGGCCCTTTCCTAGAGCATTGAGGAACACTGAGTGCTTGGTCTTCAATATGTGAGCAGAGTATCAGTGGCAGAAATTAAGACTTTTATTATTAGACTGATAGAGGATAGAAGAAATAAATAGATAGGAAGGAGACAGGAAGGAGAAGTTAAAAAAAATAACATTGATAAAAGAACTTGGTACTAAAGTTCCTCGACCTTTACTCCCTAAACTATTTCTCTTCCCCTGGCATGTCTCTCCCAAATTCCTGGGAAATCTGTATATCCTACAGTTAACCAAAAAAACTATAATTGCCCTGTACACTGTTCAGAAGACAGATATCTTGAGAAACATAATTTAGGGGACTCTCCAGTTATCTACTGATCAGGTAATGAAGACCTTGATCAGTCTGAGGACCCCATGGATGACTAGACCACTAGACCACCTGAAACTGCCTTGAAACTACAGACTGAGATCATCCTCACATACCTTCCCATGCCCACCCTTCACCATGTTTCCTTTAAATGAAGAGCCATGAACCCCCCCAATGCATTTCCCTCTTGAGATAGCCTGCATTCTCCCTTGAATGTTTATATCTTTCTTTCCTAAATAAGCTGCCTTCTATGTCTCTGATCTGTGCGTGCTGAAATATTTTTCCATCATGGAAACCAAGGATCTTGCCAGTCCTGAGGTGGGCTTCTCCTTTTGGGAACCCCTTGGATCCTCAAGGAATCAATCTTACCCCATGACAACCTTACCCTCTTGTCTTCTGAAGGGCTTCACATGTAATAATGCCACAATTAGTGAATTTAACTTCCCTTTTCAGGCTACCATGTCATTTTAGATGAGGTTTGTAAAGTCATTACTTCAAGAGCAAATTAAAAATATCACTTCTTTCTATATCTCCAAACAGGTCAACTTCCAAACCTTCCTTGAAATCACTGAACAACTGGAGACCCAGAAAGGAAGAAGAGGTGACATTACTTCATGACTATTTCCCTTGGATTC
The DNA here is from genome assembly GCA_004027185.1 of Glis glis. Taxonomy (NCBI): domain Eukaryota; kingdom Metazoa; phylum Chordata; class Mammalia; order Rodentia; family Gliridae; genus Glis; species Glis glis. The sequence goes on from PVJS01005566.1 coordinate 30,234, forward strand.
CCAACAAGGTATGGTATGCCTTTGTTTTAAGGGGCATTTTTTTAAATATTAAAGCAAAAGATGATGTGGCATACTGAGCTTCATTCCAATTACTCTGTCATACTTGAGGTTTTCTGGCTCTCATAATTGAAAGTAGATCTTTATTCTTTTTTTGATATACTGGAATGGCTAATGACTATCTGGTTCATATATATAATTATTGAGATGAAATTGCATTGTGAGTCAGAGGGAAGGGAGCTCCTAATACTTTCTCCATTTGTATAACCATTTCTATTTTGGCCCCTAAATTATTATAGCATGATGATGTCAAGAAATAAGAGAAAAGTGTTTTGCATCATATGATATCCCAATTTTCCAAAATTTTCGTGAAGATGGCCTGGTCTGATGTTATACAGATACCTTCATGGAGATTGTAGATTTGTTTTATGTACCTTCCCTGAAGAAGTCTTCTTGTCCCACACCCAAGATAGGATATCGAGCTTAGAAAGAATACTTTATGCTTAATTGTGGCCTTTGTGATCTAAATTAGACTCAAGGAAAAACCTGATCTATCATCTATCTCTATCTATCTATCTATGTATCTATCTATCTATCATTTATCATCTATCTACCTAACTATATTATGCTGACAATCTTCTATATGTCTTGAGACAAAGGTTGGAATGGAAATGAAATTTCCATTTTTGAGCCTTAGTCCCTTGGATTAACCTGAGTAAGAAGGTATAAGCAGGATTTTAGAAGCAGATGGTATAAGATCAAGAAGAAAGGAACTTCATGCTCCTGTATTTCTTTTTTTTTTTTTTTTTGCGGTACCGGGGATTGAACCCAGGGGTATTCTACCTCTGTGCTACACCCCCGGCCCTATTTTTTATACTTTATTTTGAAACCAGGTCTCACAAAGTTGCAGAGGGCCTCACTAAGTAGAGAGAGAAAGAGAGAGCGCTGAGGCTGGCCGCAAACCCGGATCCTCCGGTCTCCGCCTCCCAAAGTACTGGGATTACAAGTGTGCGCCACCACGCCTGGCACTCCTGTATTTCTTTAATCTAAGTTTTGGCTAATATATCACAACATAATTGTTTGCCTCCTTTTCTGTCCTCACATTTATACTTTCTTCCGCCTGGCACACTTTTCTCAGGTCAGACAGATTCATGTATAAAATACAAAAACAAAGATGAGACTACCAATTCCAAGGATATGATGACTAGTGCTAATTCATGATCATTTTAGTCCAGAGCCTCCTCTGAGAAAGCAGACATGGAGAGCAATCCTGGTGCTATTTCTCTCCATGTTCTTTAACAAGTATTTGAGTGATGTGCCACCAACATTCCCAGCACCTTCCTACTTACCCATCCATAGGGAAGTGGCTTCATGGCTATCGTCAAGATCCCTGAAAAACCCTTCAATTCTTGTAGTTGTGAACAAAAACTGCAACCAGAACCCAGACTTGTATTTTCCTTCCCCAGTGAAAACCCTTAAGAAAACATCTCAATTTACTCTTTTTCCCAGACTTGGCTTGATTAAAATCCATCAATAAAACATTGAGTCTCACCACTCCAAAGACCATCCACAAAACTTGGTGATTCAAACCACAAGGGCCACCATCTCTTCCGGTCATACTTTTTGGCAGGATCTCATCTAACCATGGATTTAACCTGTGTCTTATGCTTTTAATTAGTCTGGGATTGGCTTTCACATGTATACTTTAGTGAACAAATTTGCTATGGCACAATTAGGTGAAATAGAGCTTCATCCTAACTCTTTTATCCTATCTGTCTCTTCAGTCACTTTTTTGTTGTGGCTAAGAATTCTAGCATTGAGGGAAGACCAAAAGGGACTAACAGAATCCTTTTCTTCTTGTCATACACTCATTTTTTCCAGATTCCTTCCCACTCTAAGTTGTCTTTGAGGCAAACTTTTATACGTAGCCTTCAAAAGCAAAGGATATGATTTTTTCCCATTGATTCACCCCTAAGAACTTCAAACTAGCAGTTCTTGATAATCCAAAGCCCAATATTAGAGATCAGCCTTCAAGACAGGTTTCGTGTATCACTTGTGATCTGTGCTCTAGTTTGTGCGTTGGTCCTTCTTCTTATGCCTCCCATATACAATGGAATAGATGGATTGCATTTACTGGGAAATACCTACCTGCCTTCCATTGAGAGCTGAAGGCTTAAGTCTTAGACTACGACAATGAGGGGAGCCCTTTGGGAACATCTAATCACCTTGTGACTCATACTGAGATATAGCACACACCTTCCATATCTGTGGAAGTCTGGACTTTATGACCACAACACACCATGGAAAATGTTTATAATCCAAATATGTGTAAATGTGTGTGTATGTATGTATGTATGTGTGTGTATATATATGTATATATGTACACACACACACACACACACACACACACACATATATATATACATAGTATTGGGAATTGAACCCAGGGGCATTTTATCTCCAAGCTATACCCACAGCCCCTTTTATTTTTTATTTTGAAACTGAATCTCTTTAAGTTGTTGAGGGTCTTACTAAGTTCCTGAGGCTGGCCTCGAACCTGTGATCCTCTTATCTCAGGTTCCCAAGTATTGGGATTACAGGAGTGTGCCACTGTGCCTGGCTCACTTAAAATTTTTTTTAAAAAGCTTCTGTTGATCAACATCATGGAGAAATAGGTCCACACAGGTTGACTGTGTGGATGTAAATTAGTGATGCTACGGAGGGGAGGGGCACTGCTTGCTGTGTACCCTAGCTCTGATAGCTCAGAGGGGCTAGCAGCAATGATCCATCAATATCCAGTTCATGAGTTCTAAATACCACGCTTCATTAAGAAAAAAGAAACCAGGGGTCTTTAGAGGAATGACTGATTTCAGGGCTGGGGAATAAAATATAAGAAGAGCCTGGAACATCTTGCTGTGCCAAAAAGTATAGAAGTACTCAAAGAATGATGGGGTACTTCAAAAGCAAAAAAAAACAGCTTGACAGGACTACCACTAACAAAATCTGGGAAACTCTGAGCATTAAAATGGACAATGAGAGTAATGAAATATAATCCATAGAATAAAATTAGAGCCCATGACTCCATGCTATTATGAACAAAATAAAATAAGTAGGGAGGGAGAAAGCTTTATTTTTATAGTATGATGCAAACTAATAACTATAAAAGGAACATCAATTGTCAAAATGTTATTTAGAAAACATCATAATACTTTTAAACATGAATCATCAATGGATACTCAAGTTAATGGGACAAAGTTTGATTAGGAAGAGGATATCTACTAAGTCACACTCTATCTCACCACAAGGTCCCTATTCATTTCAAAGGGAGAAATAATAACTTCTCAGTGAAGAAACCTGGTTGATAACTATTTAATAAAGTGATCAGAATTAGCACCGCCATGAGTAAAACAAATAGACATCACCAGCCTCCTTAATAAGATACACTGAAATGGCATATCACTTCTGTAGTATTCCTACCAAAATGCATAAAATCTGATTCTCATCCATAAGGAAAGAGCAGACAAATACAAACTGAGGGACATTTTACAAAATAAATGGCTTGTCCTCTTCAAAATCTCAAAGTAATAAAAGACTAAGCAGAACTGAACAAAATCAACTAACTGAAAGGAGACTCTCTAGTCATGTGACTACTAAGTGCCATGGGATGGTGGACTGGATCCTGCGAAAACAAAGTTTTAAAATCCCAAACTGAAGGGGATCCAAGATGGCGACTAAGGGAGATACCAGGTTACCATCTCTCTGCGACTTGGGTCTCAATTGCCGTGAAAGCAACTTCTCAACAGAAGAAAAGCAACAAAAACTTGAACTACACAATGAAAAATCTGAAACATGACGGAATCAAAGCCGGAAGACGAAACAGAGGAAAGTAAAAAGCTCCAAGCGCCTTACCTAAGGAAAAGCGGTGGCGCCATCTTGACCGGACCGCGCCGGCCGCTCCCGGCATCGCGGCTCCACACGCCGCCGGCAGAGAAGCCAGAGACCGGCTGTGAGCTCAACTGCAGATCAGCAGAGACGAGAGCGAGCAGCGGCTCCGCCACACTCAACACGCCAAACGGCGGCCACAGCGGCTGCGGCGGCGCCATCTTGCCAGGATCTTGCCGGTGGCTACCAGCACTGTGGCTTCTACAAAAGACCACTGGAGATGCCAGTGACTTGCTGTGAGTCCAGCAGCTGCAGAAGAGCAGCAGTGACGGCGAGCAGCGACTTCCTCCACGCGCGACACAGACCCGAACTGCTGCGTCGGCAGAAGTGGCGGCGGCGCCATCTTGGTCAGACCATTCTGGCGGCTCCTGGCATCGTGGCTTCTGCAGCCACCAACAAGGAAGCCAGGGAGCTCTTGTAAAACCAGCACTGCAGAGCAGCAGTGACAAAAGTGAGCAGCAGTTCGATCCATTTTCAGCAGAGTCCCCAGTAGTGGATGCCTGACCAGAACCTGCAGCAGCGACTGAGCCCCCCGCCCAGCGATTAAGAGCAGCACTCAACAAGACCGTAAGTCAACGAGCCGCCCAAGAGGGAGGCCACTCAGCGCGGCCACAGGGACTCACGGGGTCTGAGACTGTGCGGATTGCCCTGGGGGAGGTGGGAGTGGGGTCTGCTGTAGGATGTGGTAGATGCGTGGATAAGCAGACAGTCCCTGGCGACATTTGAGTGGGACAGACTTACAGCCCGCGGGTCGCAGCACCCTTATAGAGTCCCCGGGGATCGCCACAGGACATACAGCTGTGGTACCTGGGGAAAAACTGGACCAAACCAGCCCTCTCTGTGGAAAACATGGAGTTCCGTGTTTGCACAGAATCAGGTCAAAGTGACATCCGCCGCTTCTGTAGGCAAAGAGAGACACAAGCCTGGGGCCCCCTGTTGGTGACATCTGCCATAGGTGTTGACAGAGAAAGACATAGGGACAGCCCAAGTGGAGACCGCAGAGACTCACACTTGCAGTGAGAGGGGCAATAGCGGCACTGGTCACCTGCACAGGTAGTAGGCAAGGGTCCCAATCACTGAAGGAGATCAAGATTTGGGCCTGAAAATGGACATTATACCAAGCAAGTGAGAATAACCATTCAGTAAAGGCTATTCACCTTTAAAGCTCACCTATTAGTAATTATCTACCTCCAGGATAAGAAAGTATAAAGGGAGAGAGATTAGACAAGGAAACCTACAGAGAGAGAGAGAGCTACCAAAAGCAACAAAGGTGTAAGCATAAAAAACCTGAAATCATGAAAAGGAAGAATATCAAAGAAACAATGAGCTCCCACAACCCGACAAAAACAGAAGCCACGAACACAGAACTGCAAAGATTGCCAGAAGGACAATTCAGTACTTTAATAGTAGAAATGATACAGGATTTCCGAAAAGAATTCATAGAGAGCCTGAAAGAATTGAAGGATCAAATAAAAAAAGAATCTGACACCCTGAACAGGAAACAAAGAGAAGCTCTGAAGGAAGTGAAGGATGCAATAATTGAAATGAAGGCATTAATACAGATCATCAACAATAGACTAGACCATATGGAAAACAGAATCTCACTCTTAGAAGATGACCACTCCAAAAATGGACATATAGTATATAAATTAGAAAAAAGAATTCGACAGCATAAATTGGACATTGAAGAGATCTCAGCCAGTCTTAAAAGAGCAAACCTAAGAATAATAGGCATAGAAGAGGGAATAGAAGCTGAAACTAAAGAAATCAATAATCTATTCAGAGAAGTAATATTAGAAAATTTTCCAAACATAGACAAAGAGGTCGATGCACAGGTCCAGGAAACATATGGGACCCCTAATAGACAAAACAGTGTGGAGGATCCTCAGAAGAATGGGAATGAACCTACCATATGACCTAGCAATACCACTTCTAGGCATCTACCCAAAAGAACTGAAACCAAACTACCATACTAATGCATGCGTATCTATGTTTATAGCTGAACAATTCACAATTGCCAAACTTTGGAACCAGCCAAGATGCCCATCAACTGATGAATGGATTACAAAACTGTAGGGTATGTACACAATGGAATTTTACACAGCCATAAAGAAGAACAAAATTACATCATTTACAGGGAAATGGAGGGAACAGGAGAACATTATACTAAGTGAGATTAGTCAGTCACAATGAGTGAAAAGTTGGATGTTCTCCCTAATATGTGGAAGCTAGGGAGAATGGGACTTAGAAGGGACTCGAGACAAAGGAGAAAACTTTAGAAGAGCAAGAAGGAGACCTGAGGGAGATGGGAGGTGGGAAGAGGCAAACCCACTAATGCACACGATGTATATACACAAATTTATCAGAGTCAATCACTATGCTGAGCATGAAAAGGAGGGAAGGGGTAGGCAATAGGGTGGGATTTGAGGAAGGGCTAAATGAGCGATGTGTGCATGCATGCTTCTGATACCCTGACACTTATCAAAATGTATAACTAGAATGCACCAGTAAATGAATATATTTTAAAAAAAGAAGAGGGTGTATTAGTAAGGGTCCATTTAGGGGACAGAAACTGAAATCATTTCAACCAAGATAATTTAAAATAAAATATCTTACCAGATATTTAACAATGTTAAGGAAAGGGGGGAACCAAAGGGAAGCAATTATAAACTATACACCTAGAACTGGTGGAATGATGGGAAGAGGTTTACTAAAACTTGGAATCTTGGAGGACAGGCCCTGGAACCAAAACTCGGCCTCTTAGGAAGGTGTGCTTTTCAGCTATTCTTGTTGTCTCGAAGCTCAAAGAACCTGGGATTCAAACCTATGAGGAGGAAACTTGGTTGACTGATGTGGTTTTCTCTGAAGGGGCTGGATGAGGCTGGTTCTCCAGGTCTGGGAAAACTGCAGTGTGGACCATTTTCTACTATAGGAAGGACTTGCTGCTGCCTGGGTGAAGTGTTGATGGAGTGGTGCAACCTTAAGCAGACAGACAGCAAATGGGAATGAAGTCACCCGCTGGTCCTCCCTATTGGTAGGATTGGCTGACTCCCAGGCAGCAGTGGAGTTTGCCATAGTCTCTGCCCTAATATCACAAGTCAGAGTACTCTAGGGTGGATTTGAAGTTGAGAGACAATGCCTCATTATCTCAGCCCTCCTGCACTTTCTAGAACGTGACTTCATGACTTATGAAGTTAGTAGAAGAGACTTGGCCTTCAAAGGGGGAGCTTCATGGAGCTTCTTAGGTAGGCAGGACTCTGATGCATAAGTGCCCTAAATTTCTAAGGTGAATTTTCTTAAAGGGGACACTTGCATCTCCCAAAGAAATAAACTATGTGTTTTATTCTTGTGGTTAGAACTGTGTATAAAATTCTCGGAATTTTAGCTGGGCGTGGTGGCGCACGCTTGTAATCCCAGTACTTTAGGAGGCGGAGACAGGAGGATCTGGGTTTTCGCGGCCAGCCTCATCTCTCTCTCTCTCTCTCTCTCTCTCTCTCTTTCTCTCTCTCTCTCTCTCTTTCTCTCTCTCTCTCTCTCTCTCTCCTCTTAGTGAGGCCCTCTGCAACTTCGTGAGACTCGGTTTCAAAATAAAGTATAAAAAATAGGGCTGGGGGCATAGCGCAGAGGTAGAACGCCCCTGCGTTCAATCCCCAGTACTACAAAAAAAAAAAATTCTCGGAATTTTCACAGCACTAGTGTTGGGATCTGCTATTGAGAATCAAATATTAAGGGTTCCTTCTCCTTGTAAGAACATTTAGACGTCGTCTAACTCTCACTTCTAGACTTTATTACAAATACTTACATTGCATGTTGAGTGGCTCCCCTTCTCAAGAGCATAGCAAGATCTCTCTGAGTTTGACCTTCAGGAATGAGTTGCTATTTTTTAATAGGGTATGTCTTCTGAAAGAATAACATCAAGTTGCAGATTGGTGAACTGTGTGGTGAGCTTTCTTTTTAACTCATAGAATTGGAGATAGGATTTTACAGCTGGAGTTCAGGAGCAAATTCAGTGATACAGAATTAAGAGAACTACAACTTCATATTACATCTTCTATTGTGCTTCCTTATTTTCTGTGACCCCCCCCCCCTACCTCTGGCTGTCTAAAGCCCTGGAATCTATAAATAATGGAAAGAAAGGACAGGACACTAAGCTTCAGGTAATGTCTTCATTCCTTGATATTCTCATGTACTTTGCACTCATGCTTAATGACAGTGGGTTGCAGTCATAAAACATCAGGAGAAGGGATTGCTTCTTGAAACATCTTCTAAGTCTGGCAGAGCTGCCTGGGAGGGTCTTCATGGGTCAGTTCTTAGCACAAGAGACTAGTCTGTGAATAATACATTAAAAATGATAGATGCCTAAGTTTTCTGTTGTCTAATTTAAGGAAACATTTTCTTGTAAGAGTCTGATCCTCAAACTGCCAATGGTCTGCCAAAGGTAACTGGTTTCATTTACTGGTGTTGACAGCCATGATGAATCAGAGTGTCCTATGTTAAACAAAAGCTCCTAAGGTTTAATTCTATCCTGTTTTTTTCTGGCTGGTCTAGATCTAACATCTTAGAATGGATACCAAGTCTCTCCAATCATACTTTAGTCATGAAAAGAGATGAGCTGAAACTAAGAGACATGAAGATTCGTGCTATATGTCCTAAACTCTCTGCCTTCTCCCATGTCACTGTACCCTGGCTCGAGTCCTTGCACCATAGTGAACCACAGAAAGACAAAAGGAAAAATCATTGTTGCTTGCCAGAGTTTCCTATACTTTCGCTTCATAGTATGGGACTACATGTAGGCATTAGAGAATACCAATAAAGGCTGATTTCATGTAGTCTTTTCTTACTTTCCAAGAGATGGCTAAGATGGATCTTTGAGGTCTGGTAGAATAAATAATACTGAAGAGAGATCTTTGTCTTCTTGCACCCACAATTACATGCATTATCTTGCTTCTCCGCTCTGTTGTCTCTTGTAGGGGTCTTAGCTACTTGATAGTTATGGTGAGTCATAGCCTACTTTGGGCAACAAATAGACTCAGGTGGGACGTGAAGACAAGAAATTTCCTGCATGTCCCCCATTCTTCCATGGCTCTAAGTCTCAGCATAGAGGGAGTCAGAGTGAGAATAAAAGGATGGTTATTTCAGACCCTTTTGCTCTGCATTTCTGTCCTTTCTTTGTGGAAGAGACTTGGTATAGATAGTCCTAAGTCAACAAGGAAAAGGAATGTTTAATAACACCTTTTTAGAGTTCTTGAGAACTGCATTGGAGTTGTCTTGGGGCCCAATGGAGAGGACTTGAGTCCAATGAGACATTCATTTCTGTGCCCCTCTCTGAACATTTTCCTAGTGCTCCTTCAAGGAACAAATCATATAACTATTTATTTCTTCATGAATTTAGGGATGGCCTACTAGGTATCAGGAAATTGAGATGTAAAACAAAACCATATACACCTAAAATTCAAGTTGAGTCTCTAGAGTCACTTGTAGATATTGGTTATCTCCCCCACCTGTCTTCACAAATAGACTACTTGGGAGCATCATCTCAGTTGAGGCTAGAGGTAATAGTTCTGGGCAAATGGTTTACAAATCCTCTGGGCCTCTGCCTGTAGACAGTGTTCCCAGGTAAAGCTGATGCTCACTTTCATAGAGCAGCCCTAAATTGTGCTTCCTTATTTTCTGCATTAAGGAGAAGCCAACTTTGGAACATATTTAAGCTATATTGCCTTCTAGTCTACCTCTTTTTGAAAACTATCTTTCATAATATGCATATCTTCAATCCAGACATTCACAACTCATTTAACTTATATTACAATGCCCTTCCTCTCCCCTATTCCTTCTTCTCCCTGGCCCCTAGTACTCTAGACCTTTTTTTTTCCTTAAAATTTGCAATATGCTGTAAACCATGTTTCATTCTCAATCCTCAATGGAATATTCAGATTTAACTTCGTGACCCAAGTTGAATTTCTATTTTCCTAAAGTTTCTACCAGTCTTCTGGTTGTATTGAGGAATACAATCTATCAATGCTAAAATTATAATATTTTAAAATAGTAGTTGCCTCTAGAAGCAACCCTTCTGCACAGTGATGAGACTAGTTTTATATATGGAGATGCTTTGAAGGTTTTATATTTGAGCCTTCCCTTTGTCTCTTTAGGACTCTGAAATATATAGATATAGGTATCAGTAAACAGTCATTTTTTCAGTGTTTCTTTCCTCTCATCTGTTGACTTTCCCCAGATGATGAAGTCAGTCAATAAATTAATAAAGAAAATGTACATTTATTGCTATGGTTTGTGTTGAGACTAAATCACCAATGTGACATTATTAAGCACTGGGGCTTTTAGGAAGTAAATAAGTCATGAGGGCAGAGCCCTTATGAATGAGACTGGTGACCTTATAAAAGAGCTGGAAAAAATCTAGTAAGGCCTCTTATCGTCCAAACGCCTTCCACCAGGTAAGGACATGGCAATTGTGCACCGACCTGGAAGATGAAGCCCTCACCAAACACTGACCTTGCTGGTACCTTGATCTTAAGCTTCCCAGCCCCAGAACTGCAGAAAAGAAATTTCTCTTGTTTGAAAATTACCTACTCTGTGGTATCTTGCTATAATAGCACAAGTGGACAAGACCCTTAGTTTGGAGCAAATGAGTACAATAGGAGCCAGAAGAGGTAGGAAGAGACATATGTTCTTTCCCTTTGACTTATCAGGTCTTGCTCCGTGAACCTCATATGTAGAGAGTGCTCAGCTGATTTCCTGAAGAGATGGGAGGTTAGCTTAGTACAGTACCTCATACATTAAGTTTTCATTGTTGACCAATTTTAGGACATAATTATTCTAAAAAGAAAGCACAGTTCAATTGCCTGGTAGAGATTAATTATGTAAGAAGAGCTTGAAAATAGCCAAACTCTGCTTTTACTAGCCTCTCATGAATCTCGCCACATTGGCACTGATGGGACTTTTCTGCCAGTCCATGCTGAGGGAAAAATAGAGAAAGAATAGTGCAGTGAGGAGCCTTAGGAGTCTGCTTCCTGGAATGGGGAAGAGCTCCCTGCAATGAAGCATTTCAGAAGGGAATTCCTGGCGAAAAGGATGATGAAAGCAAGACTAATAAGAAAGTCAAGTCAAGGTAAGCAGACCTAGTGGGAGCAGGTGAGGCCTAACAGCAGGTGACTGCAGGATCCAGGTTATACAATATCATACAGAAAATGTTACACAAATCTTTAAAAATGAGCCTTTTAAGCCGGGCATGGTGGTGAGGCTTAAAAGGCTGAGACTTGTGAGGCTGAGACTGGAGGATCTCAGGCTCAAGGCCAGCCTCAGCAACTTAGCGAGGCCCTTAGCAACAAAAGGGTCTCCCTTAGTGAGACCCTGTTTCGAAACAAAAAATAAAAAGGGCTGGGGTGTAGTTCAGATGTAGAATGACCCTGGGTTCAATTCCCAGTACCACAATAAATAAATAAATAAATAAATAAATAGGCCTTTTAGTTAAATTCCTCCATTTATATTTATAGTAATCCCACAGGCCTGAAAATTGATATTTCTGATAAGAAGAAAATCCTCCTATGTTTCAATATACATGACTCATTCTTGATTTAAGCACTGAAAGTAATTTTGTGTGTACTCAATGCCTTTTGTGTGTGTGGTACTCTGGATTGAGCCCACTGAGCTACTCCCTCCAGCTCTGTTTTCCTTTTTATTTAAACAAAGTCTTGCTAAGTTACCACACGTTGGCCTCAAACCTGTGATCCTCCTATCTCAGCCTCCCAAGTATTGGGATTACAGGTGTGTTGCCATCATGCCCAGCAGAATACCACCTTTTTAAAAAGTAGATTTGTAGCTAGATGCAGGGGGAACACCTATAATCCCAGCAACTCTGGAGACTGAGGCCAGAGGACTGCAAGTTAGAGGAAGCCTCAGGAACTTAGCCAGACTCTGTCTCCAAATAAAAAATAACAAGGGCTGGGGATATAGCTCACTAGTAGGACACACCTGGCAGAAAACAAACAAACAAAAAAAGTTTGTCTCCAATCTAATAGTAATACTAAAATAAAAAGGTCACCTCAGTAAATCCCTCTTTTTCTAATCAAATATCTTTATAAAATTCTCTGCATTCTAAGAAACATAGCAACATAGAATGCAAAACCCCTTTTGTTACCTATTGTGAAATGAAAACTTTGGCTCATCCATCATTCTTTCCTAGCGGCTCTGATTAAAAAAAAAAAGTAGAACATTATCTTAGAAGTGATTCCAGGGCAGTTGTTGTGACATATCAATAAAAATTTCATCAGCTACAAGAAGGAAATGCCCACTTAAATAAAATTGACCCAGAGAGATAGATGTACATGCTTTAACCTGGCTCTTGTTGGTCAACAGAGACCTTTAACCAGAAATGTTGGGAGAAGAGCATGATAAGCAGGTAAAGATTGGATTTAGAAGGCAGGCCAGGCCAGTACCTAAGATAATCTGGAATTTGGCAGAAAGAATTGGAGAGTTTAGGTGAGAGGCAGAATAGGGAACACTAAAGATAGTCTTGACCTTTACATGGGTATGATCTGAGCCCGGGGAATCCTAGACTAATGCTTGATTTGTTTTTGCTCTCTGCCTTACCTTATACTTTCTGACAAATCTCATCCTCAGTGTCCCTACACCTGTGTTTTTCCTTTGCTCACACATAAAGCAATCTCTCATTTCAGGGGAAATAATCGATCGTAGGAAGAATTGCCCACACAAAGGTAATTGCAAACAATTGTCTTAGAGCATACTTAACTGGTTTCTGGAGGCACCATTGGGGAGAAACTTAAATATATACCCCTTTTTACTCTTTGATTTTATTTTTTGCATTTTATTTATACTTTTATTGGTGCAGTATAGTCTCACATCATAGTGTAGTTCATAGCAATGAGATATACATGCACATAGCACTTTGTGAACTTTCCCCCAACTCCCTCCCCTCTCCCCTCCTTCCCCATATAGGATATTGAGGTTGACATTGGTAATTTCACAAATGTATATAATGTCAATGGAAGTGATTCCTTCATTGATTCTCCCTCTCCAACCTCCCTCTTCTAGACCACCTCCCTGGCTTCAATGCAGTTTCTCCTCCATTATGTCCCTTTGGTATCCCTGTTACTCCCTAGCTTCCGCATATGAGAAAAAACATATGACCCTTTACTTTCTGTGACTGGCTAATTTCACTTAAGATAATGTTCTCCAGGTCCATCCATTTTCCTGCAAATGACATAATTTATTCTTCTTTATTGCTGATTAGAATTCCATTGTGTATATATCCCATAATTTTGTAATGCATTCATCTGTTGATGGACACCTAGGTTAATTCCATAATTTGGCTGTTGTGAGTTGTACTGCTAGAAATACTGATACACATACATTTCTATAATATTCTGATTTCAGTATCTTTAGAAAGATACCCAGGAGTACTATAGCTGATCATATGGTGCATCCATTGCCAATTTTCTGAGGAATCTCCACACTGATCTCCATAGCTGCTGCACTAATTTGCAATCCCACCAACAGTGTGTAAGAGTACCTGTGTCCCCACATCCTTGCCAGCATTTATTGTTGTTTGACTTCTTGATTGCCATTCTAATTGGCGTTAGGTGGAATTTCAGTGTAGTTTTGATTTGCATCTTCCTGATGGCTAATGATGTTGAACATTTTTTCATGATTTATTGGCTATTTGTATTTTTTCTTTTGTGAAGTGTCTATTTAGTTCAATTACCCATTTCTTGATTGGATTATTTGTTTTTTGGTGTTAAGTCTTTTAATTTCTTTGTATATTACATCTCCCAATATTATTGTATTTGGGTCTATTTGAGACCTAATGTACTGAAGACTTTGTTTCATAACAGTGGGAGCACCAACATTTGGGGCATAAATGTTTACTATCATTACATCTTCTTGTTGGATTGTTCCTTTTATTAGTAAGAAGTGACCCGCTTTGTCTCTTCTGATAAGTTTCAGCTTAAAGTCTGCTTTGTCGAATATGAGCATTGCTAGTGCCTGCTTATTTTCTGTCTCCATTTGCATGGTATAACTTTTTTCATCCTTTCACTTTTAGCCTATAGATATCTCTGCCTGTAAGGTGAGTTTCTTGCAAGCAGCATATGTTCTTTAATCCACATTGCCAGTCTATGCCTTTTAATTATAGAGTTGAAAACTTTAGCATTCAGTGTTGTTATTGAGAGATGATTTTTGTTTCCTGTCATTTTAAGTTATATTTCCTGTTTGATAAAATGTTATTTCTCTTTCGCTTAGTTGCCCATTTGGTGGAATTCACCCCTTCTCTGGTCCTGGTATTTATTTCTTTTTTTCATCTTTGTGTATTTTCTCTACTGCCGTCTTGGTAGTAATGAATTCTTTTAATTTCTGCTTGTCTTGGAAGGTTTTTATTTCTCTGTCAATTTTGATTGATATCTTTGCTGGATATGGCAGTCTTGGTTGGCAGTTTTTTCTTTTAGGGTTTGGAGTACCTTGTACCAGTCCCTCTTGTCTTTCATGACTTGGGTTGAGAAGTCCAGAGTGATTCTTATTTTTTTGCCCCTCAATGTCACCCGTTCTTTTGTTCTTGATGCATTTAAGTTTCTTTCCTTGACCTCTATGTTAGTCATTTTAATTATTATGTGGTATGGAAAAATTCTTGTTTGATCTTGTCTTATTGGAGGTTTGAATGTCTTCTGCATGTGGATGTTCAACTCTTTTTCTTATATTTGAAAAATTTTCTGTTATTATTTCTCTGAAGAGATTTCTAATGCCATTTGTTTGTGCTTCTAGACTTTCTTCTAGACTTTCTTACTGATTATTATCAGTAAGTTAGGCTGTTTCATATTACCCATATTTCTTGGATGTTCTGGTTGTGTTGCCTTCTCTGTATTGTCGATGGTGTGGTCAGTTTTGAATGAGCTGTCTTCCAAGAGTGAGACTCTATCTTGCATGTGGTCTAGTCTGCCAGAAGTGGTTTCTATTGAGGTCTTTAATTCATTTATTGACTCCTTCATTTTGCTCAAGGTCTATTTTTGTTTCTTACTTAGGGCCTCAATTTCTCTATTCATATGTTCTTTTATAACATGTATACCTTCTCTGATTTCATTTCTAACACCTTTGATCATATTGAAGATCAAAATTCTGAATTCTCCTTCTGGAATTTTCTGCAGCTTAGTATCAGTGATCTCCCTTGTTGTTTAGTTGTGGGAATTTATTGTTTCCTCATTGGTCTTCATTCTCATGTTTTCAAAATTCTCAGGTTTGCATTTCTGTTGTCTTGGAATCCTCTTCCTCTTTGTGTGAGAGTCCTATGTTTATTTGTTATCCTGTTATAATAAGGCATATGCTGGTGGTATATATTTGCCCCAACAAATCTGTCTCGTGTAATCAGACTTTTGAGTTTGTCCCCCAGAACCTCTTTGACAAGATACAGTTCTTAGTCAGTTCAGGCCAACAGGAGTCTCTAGTTGTTTTCAGGCCATCACGCTCTATTGGCCTAAATTCAGCATGGTGGCCAGAGGCTGTGATGTTCTGCTCAGAGCCTGTGACCTGATGGTTGGGAATTAATGTCCCACAGACACCACCATTGCTCTGCTGGTTGCTAACACTGTAACCCAGCAGAGCACTGACCTCTGGTCTCTGTGGACTCTGGGCCTAAGCTCAGCAGGGCCAGCAATTACTATGTTCCAAGGTTGTGGCCTGACTCTCTGAGCTTTGATGGCTCAGGGACACCACCACTGATCTGCTGGTTGCAATCATGTGGAACACTATCATCACTGGCATGTATGCTCGCTAGGCACAAACTCTGTTGGGGGAGAGAGGTAAAGAGTGTTGTCTTCTCAGCCTTTAGCTCAATCACGTGAACCCCTGATGGCCTCTGGCCTCCTTGTTTTCAGGACTCAAGCTCTGGCAGGGAGAGATTGTATTGTTCTGAGACTGGGGCTTGTGTGGCTCAGTTTTATAATCCCAGGGACACTGCTGCTGCTCTGGGCAGCTGAGATCACATGAGACCTAGCATGGTTGACTGAGTTCTTTCACCCCACAGATACCACTGCTGGTGGCCATGTGGTGATTTCTGGAGACCCTGCAGTACCAGGGTGACCTGTAGATTGTAGGTCCCGCCTGCCCTAAGGTCCCTAGAGACTGTTTGCTAATTCATTTTTCTACTGTGTCTGAGTGTAGCCCCCACCCCCACCTCTGCAGGGAAGATTTGCAAACTCAAAGACCTCATGGGTCTGTTCATTGCCACACAAGTCCCTGTAGCTGCGCAGGTTCCTGCGGGGACAGATTGTAAACTTAAAGTCTTGACGAGTGCCACTCCAGGATGGACGAGTTCAGCTGCAGCCACAGGAGTTTTCTTAGCAGTCTGGCTGGTTGGTCTGTAGATTCACAGTGGTCTTGATGAGGTGAGATGTAGCCACTGGGGTCCCTGCAGGAAGGGCCTGTCATTTCTCGGTCTGAGATTAGCTGCAGCCACAGGAGATCACTGGGGGCTTAGGCTGGGCAGTCTGGGGACTCACAGTCTTGAGGTATTCAAGCATGGAGAGAAGAATACAATTGCTTTTCATGATGTTTTTCTGCAATCACTGGCTCAACAAGATTCTGCTTCTTCTTTGCTGGAGTTGGACTCTGAGAGCCACCAGTCCCAGCAGCCTCTAGCCCCAGCGCAGACTGCACTTGTGGCCGCCATAGTCCCCAGGATTCGGGGGAGGGACTGAGTATCTGATCACTTTGTGTGTCTTTGGACTCACATGAATCCCCATTTAGCAATAAGTCAGGGTTAGGGAGTCTCTGGATGACAAGAAAATATCATCTGTCTTCTTCCTTCCCCAGACTTTGCATCTCCTCTTTGTCTCTCAAGACCTACCACATTCTTTAATTTTTCACCCTTTTTCTCTCTAGTCAAAGGGATTCTGATTCATAAAAGCAAAGAAGTGGAATGCTACTCCTGCCCTAGGATCCATCCACACGGCAACTTCATCTCCAGACAGGACCCTGGCTCCTCATCTCAGTCTGGACCAATATCTTGTGTAGCCATGCTCCTCAGAGCTTTCCTGCTTTGTTTTTTATCCCTGGCATAATTCCCAGCTAATGAAACAATGCATGATTTGCAATTCTATAGATTGTAGCTGGCAGGGGAATGTTCAGTAGATAATGCTTATAGTATCTGATAACATTTTTTGTTATGGAGGCAGATGCTGGGATAACTGGCTACCGAAATATGTCTCTTTGCAAAGGAATCCATAATAGAAGGAAGAAGAATGAATGGGGAAATGGTAAGAAAGAATATAGAAAGATGTAGGCAAAAATTAGAGAGGAGGAGAGTGAGAGAGGAAGTAAAAGGGAGAAAGACAGAGGCAGAGAGAAAGGAAGAACAGATAGAAACTTCCAAACCCTTACAGCAGTCAGCTAGCCTCACCTCTCCTGTTTATCCTTGGATTTAAAAAAAATAATTTAACTAATTTTGTAAGCAAATAATTTGTGTATTATCATTTACATAATTATTTCTCTTCTTTCAACAACCTTATACCCATTATTACATTTTTTAAGAAAAATTATGCCAATATCATATAACTGTTTTTCCACCATGCCATGCTGTTTCTCTGGCTGTGATGATCATACTACTTTCCCGAACAATAGTCCAGTCCAGGGTAGGAAATAGTTACTAGAAAGAGCATATATGATCATAGAAAATGATTTTCTTAAATATTTTATATATTAGAGGTTCAAATCTATATAAGTCAGCGTCAAGCCCAGATATCAGAGACCACTCTAAATATTTCAAGCAAAAAGGGATTCAATGCAGACAATTGGTTATGATGGGTTTAGAAATTCTGAAAGAACAAAAGAGAAGGCTGCTACTTGGAAGCTAGAAGCTGCGCCTGAACCTGGACTAAAGCCTAGCTGCTCTTGCCAGCTGTCTGCTGGAGGTGCTGCCGTTGATTCTGAAACTGCTTCGCTGCATTTGAGCAGGGATGCGGGAGCTTATAATTCTGCTACTGATGCTGTTTCTACAATTGGATCTCTCTACATCACTGTGGCTAAGCAGGAATTCAGAGGGTAACACTCCTTACTGATTTTGCTGCCACTTCTTGACGTACCCATATAGCAGAAAACAAAATGGGTTTCCTCTTTCTCCCATTATTCTATCTCCTCCATGGACAAAGGATCCTGGGAAGTAAGATTTGCAAGTTCCTGTTTCTGCCAGTTATACAGAGAAGAGCACTAAACAGTGGGAATAGAGGTGACAATATAGAGACAAATTATCGACGCAGTCTACCCCTTGGTTACACACTGTTCATTCACCTCACTATGCCCTTCTTTAAACTTTATTCAACAACAATCATTAAAATATGGTGCTTTTACATAACATAATGAACTACTTTACAATGTGCCCACCTGGATTTTCTATAATTTAAACACTAGATTGTAAAATTAGCCATCATCCCACTTCTTACATAATACAGGATAGGAAAGAATATTTATAATGTATCATCATTCCTCGTGTTCCCTTTTGACCTTAGGCAGCACCTTATCTGGTTGATACTCTTTACTTGCTGGGGTAATTCAAACCTTAATTCTTGAAGAGTCTGAGCTCCGAAGTAGTCTTTTTTTGCTGAGTTGTCTTTCTCTTGTTAATTCATCTTTTGTTATAGGTGCCACAGCCAGGAGCTCAGCAATGGCCTAGGAAAGATGTTTTCCTTTCCTACAAGGCTTATGTCCTTGTAACACAGATACTTGATTTTGAATCAACAGTCTAAAGCTTTAGATTATCTACATTAAAACCTGTGGCATCTGTACAATTCAGCAGAAAGTATATAGCACATTGTTTTACTAAATATCTTATGGTTTTAAAGCTTATTTTAATAGCTTATGATTTTATATGCTCAAGCAAATACTTGTATGTGAATCATCACAGTAACTTTAATCATAATAGGTAGAAAATGATTTTTTAACCAAAAATTGGAAAAATCAACCCAAATACCCAAGAAAGAGTAAATGGGTAAATTGTGGTATCTTTGTACAATGGAATATTTTATTAAGAAATAAAAAAGGAATTATTGATATGTGCAAAAACATAGGCGAATTTCAAATCATGTAGTGTAAAAGAAAGCGATCACAAAAGAATACTTAATATTGATCCCATCCATGTAAAATCCTAGAAAAGAGAGACCTAGTCTTCAGAACAGGAAGCCAGCCAGTGGCTCTGTGGTCGCCTGGGATTGCAGGGTGGTGTTGACTGCAGAGGAGCACAGGGGGCTTTTTGGGGAGATGGAAATGCTCCATGTTGTGATTACAGTATGATTTCATAAGCATATATCTTTGGAAAAACTCATTGAACTGTGTTAAGTGTATAATATTTTAATAAGAAGTATTTCCTAAGAATGTATTACAGGGATATTTTTAAGTTGAAAGGATGATTGTATTTTTATCAATTATGAAAACTTTTATAAAATATTATTTAGAATCTCAGTAAAATTTGAGTCATTTTCATTACATACTGTGTCCCCTATCTCCTAAGAAAAGTGTGACATATCTTCATAAAGTTAAGTAACAGCCCTATCCCCACTTTTATTTGAGTTTTTTTTATTAATGTGCTTTTATTGGTGCATTGGTCTCACATCATAATGTAAATCATGTTGACAGTGACATACATGCACACAGCACTTGGTGCCCCCCCCCACCTCCCCATTACCCCCCTTCCCAATACAGAGTACTGGGATTGACGTTGGTATATTCACATATGTACACATAGTCAATGGCAGTATTTCCATTAATGAACCTCAGTCTTCTCCCTCCCCTTCCCTTAGACCACCTCCCTGGCTCCATATTTCAGAGTTTTTGACTTATAGATCTCAGCATGTGGTATATAGAGAGTGTAGCTTGTAGATACTTGGATTATCTGTACTGGGTGAAGGGCAAAAACAACCGCACTGGAGACAGCCATGCAGCCAAGAGATTTATTCAGGCGGCAGGGGGTCAGAAGAAAGGTGATCAGAAGAGAGAGGGCACGCGCTGCCAAGCTTGGGATTAAATACAGGCTTAAGCTGAGTTGGCCCGTTGCCATTGGATGGCCGGACCCGGTGTTGCATCTTATTGGGGGCCTGCGTGGTCCTTAAACTTATTGGTCAGTGGGATGGAGCGTGCACCGGAAGCCTGACCGGCACCCAGGAAGGGGCGGGATCCTTTGGGAAGCAGCCACGAGGCATGGGGGTAGGGTTGGGAGGAGGGTCCCCTCGGAGAACCGGTTCAGTCCATCACTGGGCCCTAAGTGAATTGGTTCCAGAGCAATCATTATCTTTAATAGGTATGATATTTCTTACTATCAATAGCTCTTAATTAGCATTTAAGAACATTTCAAAGGAAAGAGAGCATGTGTTTTTTTTTCCCTTCCTTTTTGTTTTTGCTAGTAGGAACAGAAGAACTTCTGATGCCTAATATTTGGAACACTAGAAAGAGTATTATTTAATGGAAACAAAAAAGAGTTCATTAATTACTGTAGCACAGTACATCTCTAGTTGCAAAAGCAGAATCTATGTTGGATATTAGTTACATAATTTAAAGCAAATCTAATTTGGTTTTTGAAGATCACAAAACTACAGATAAATAATATTCAAATACAAAATGGAAAATTAACCATTTAATTTTTAAAACATTTTTCCTCTACAAGGATGTTTCTATTTTTTTTAGCTTTCCACTGTTGAGTTTCATTACAATCTCATTAAATTTGATTAAATTCTTGAAACATTTGATCTGATCAATGTTCAAATAGAAATTTTCTGATAATATGAAAGAATAAAATTAAACTCAAAATAATATTGAGTACTTCAGTATTATTGATATAAAATTAACTTTATTTCTTGAGTCAGTATACTGATAATGTGCTGTGACAATATATTGCAGACTACAGAGAAAATTATTTGGGAAACTAAAACAGAATAACAAATATGCACATACGTTTTTGTGTATATGACCTCATTTAAACCTTCCAATCCTTTTTATTCATTGAATAATTTTTTGAGCACTGCTATATGCCAGCACATGTTCTGGTTTCTGGGAATACAATAGTAAACAACAGCAACAAAAAACGTTCCTTGCTTTTATACTCTTGACAGTAGATATTCTAAGGCAGAGTGGCTTATTGATTGAAAAAACACTTTAGTTGTCCTGGAAGCTGTGTTACACATTGAACAATGCTTTGCTTGCACTTACTTTCTTATATTTTAGGTTGACTACAATTAGGAACTGAAGAATTATTATGGGGATTTGGAAGAGATCAGTTTGGATAAGCAGAAAAAAATACATGGGGTAACAACAATGAGTTATCTGATGGCTAGTGACCCCATCCCAAATCAAATGATCCAGAATATCAGGTGGGTGGAACCCGGCTACCCCAATTGCAGCGAAGCTCTTCAGCGATTCAGACATGTTCCAAAGCATGAGAAACACTACCTTATGTGACTGCGCCTGTGTGTGACATTTACTAAACAAGTATAATTTTGGCAGGTGATAAGGAGTACATACTGAAAGACACTTTGGTGGGAAACCTGCCTAGAGACAGGAACATGTGGGCTTTGTGTTGCAGAGGGCTTATAACCTCCAGACTACATTAGGACTTTCTTAGTGTATAGTCATCAGAGCTTTTACATCAGACTACCACAGCAACTATTTTGTGATTTAGAAACATTCTCTGGTTCTGGAGGAATTGACATTGTTCTGAGAGCAGGTGGGAGGATGTGTTGAAGGGAAGATGGGCTGAGTAAACTCGAAAGAGCCTCTGTTTGGTTACCTTAAACTTTGTCAGGAGTAATCCTGCACCAGATTTGGTGGCAAACACCTATAATCCCAGTACTTGGGAGGCTAAGGCAGGAGGATCACAGGTTCAAAGTTAGCCTCAACAACTTAATTTGACCTTGTTTCAAAAAAATATTGGGCTGGGGTGTAGTTCAGGGGTAGAATGCCCTGGGTTCAATCTCCAGTAAAAAGAAAGAAGAAGAAAAGACTGAAGACAAGACAGAGGACAACGAAGAACTTATACTAGGTGTAATAAAGGCAATGGATAGGAAAGGAGATAAGATTAGATTTGAAAGATAATGTATTTTAGGAATGGATTCCATGGAAAATTTGGTAGGTCCTGGATCTTTAGCTCTGCTAGATACCAGTGATTTTCTGGTGAGAATGAGGTGGGTAAAGGGATATAGTGTTTGGCTATGAAGTGCATTTATTGATGCACTTCAAAGCTAGTCTGAGGATATTTAGAAACTAAGAAAAACAAAAAAAGATTAAGAAACAAAACAAACAAAAAAAATAACTTTAGAGAGTCTAGGGCTTTTGTTGTGGCGGGGACCCTAGAAAGATGTCTCAGAAATAGGTAAGCACAGGTAAGTAGCAAAAAGTGGCACTGAGTTGAATTGTATGGGATTACTAAAGGGTGCCCAGAGCAGGTGATGCCTGCATTCAGATAAGGGGAGAAAAGTTAGATGGTGTGTGTGTGTGCTTGTGTGTGTGTGTGTGTTGGGGGGAGGGCATGTACAAAAGTCTCCTAGAAGTAAAACAACCGGGACAATTCAGTCAGAGTAGAGCAGAGGCCAGAAAGCATGTCATGTGAGGGATTTGGAGCGATTAATTTTCACAGGGAGGTCACCTGTGCTGTCACAGAGGCAGAAGGCAGCAGCAGTAGTGGGAGACTGACAGTGTAGCATTGTGACTAGGCCAAGGACTCTGCAGTTTGACTAGCTCTAACCTGAGCAAGTTGGAATTCTTGGGATTAAATGAGAATCCCAAGACTTCTTGTGAGGAGTCAATGGGACAGCACATTGGAGCTATTTCGTGTGGGGCTTGGTACATAGAATTATCATGCAGGTTAGCTGTGGTTATCTTTCATTCTTCATCAACTTTCATCTTGAGCTAATTTACCTATGTAAGTTTTTAAAGTTAATTTCTATTAAGTCATTCTTTTGAAGATTTTAAATGTCTCTCGAATGTAAAAAGACTTCAAATATAGAGTTGGAAGTTAGAAAGAAAACCACATTCAATGCATTTTAGTAAACAAAAAAAGAGCTTTTGAAAAGCGGAAATTTAGCATGAGCCATTCAAGATGAAGTAACCGACTTTGAATGTGGCGGTCCAGAAGCGCTTCCACTGTAGACCTCATTCAATTTTCCTTGTCTTTGTCTTTGCTTCTCATTCTTTGTCTATTTAGGTGCTTCTGTGTTTTGCTTTGTTTAAATAATATGCATGACTCTTTCTGCTTTTTCCCTCTCACTTCCATAGTTATGCATTTTTCATCTTTTTTTTCTCTTTGTGTTTACTATTCTGTTTTTATTTTTAACACAACTCTTTCCCTGGGGACTCTTTTTTTTTCCTTCAGTATTTCTTTTTTTATGTTCATTTATTGGTGCATTGTAATTATACATTTTGATATATGTCAGGGTATGAACATCATACATGCACACATTGTACATTTAGCCCTCCCTCCAATCCCACCCTATTCCCTCCCCCTTCCCTCCCTTTCATGCTCCGGATAGTGATTGAGTCTTATAGGTTTGTGTATGTACATCATGTGCTATAGTTTCCAATTTTCTCTTATTCCTTTTTCTTCCTTTAATAAGGGATAATATAAAACTAAGAAACATTATTATTTATTTTACACTTCTTATTCGTGGCTATAAACATAATAGGTATAATGAGTTACCTCGTACCATTTGTCAAAAATAAAATTGGATTGTTAGAATTTTAAGAGTTTATTGTGAATACAAAAGAATAGTTCATGAACTGGGAAACCTTAAACTGAAAAATAGCAGGGCATTTCAATTTTACAGCATCTATAGCACCATTTAGAGTATAGAAGAGGAAGTCTTGAGCTTTTTCATGACTGGCTGTCATATATTATTTCTTTTTTTCTATTTTTATCAGTGCATTGTAGTCACACATCATGATGAAGTTCAGAGTGATAGGGACATACATGCACACAGCACTTGGTGAGCTCCCCCACCTCCCATTCCGCACCTTCCCCTTCCCTGTGCATGAAAATGAGATAGGCATGTATTCTTTTTTTTAAAGGTAAACATGACCATTTAAGCTAATTTGTCTTTACTGACTGGTTTAATTTCAATGAATCATGCTGATCTGGGAAAAAAACTAACTTGTGTTTAGCTTAGGGTTAGGGTTTCTAAATTTACATTAAGAGCCAATAGGCAGTTAACTTTGGGATATCTGAACTGTACTCTCCGTTTTTGTTTTAATTTTAACACGTCTAAAAAAAATACTTGACTGCAAAAGTACTCCATTTAAGGGAGAGGTTTTTGACTTGATGTCCAATCAGACTTTTTTTATTTTTGTAGTTCATTGGCTCTATAGTGACTATTGACTTGATTAAAAGTAAAAGATTTACATTATTCTATTTGTATAACACTATTATCTACACATATTTTAGCTAAAATTTAGCTACTGCTTAAACAATTTTAAAAAAGCAAAAGAAATTGTTAGCAGTGCTAAGAATTGGAAAAGTAAGAGCTTTGTTTTTTTTTACTTTATCACCATCTTTATTATGCAAATAAAATGTACCTCTACATAGTTGGAATAAGTTGAAGTTTTTAGGGGATAAATTGGATGAGAGAAATGAAAATAAATGTTCAATACTTTTTATGTTCATTTTTCTCAGGAAGCTCACAGTAATTTGTTTTTAAGAATAATGTTTAATTTGAAAGAAGTTTACATCTCCACTGGAACACTTTTTAAATATCTTTATCCTTTCATATAGCTTCATATTTAAAATACCCTGAAACCAAATAAAAATAACAAATAAAGGAAGATATACAGAAATTTATTGGTCCCATGACTGTCACAGAGGAAGAAATGATTCCTCGACTCAGGATACAAGGGTCCTTGGCTGACTCGATGGGAAAGAAGTTCAGCATATGCCAGGCAGACACAGAGATTTATTTAGGAAAGTAAGAAATACACATTGAAGGGAGATTGAGGGTCACCCTAAAAGTGAGAGCGGTCCTTTGGAGGTTCATGGCCCCTCTTTTAAAGGAAATTTGGTGAAGGATGACTTTAGGCCGGTGATCACAAGGCAGTTGCTCATCCTCAAGATCCTCAGGCTGATCATGGTCTCCAGTATCTGATCTATAGATAAGCTGGAAAGTTCCCAAAATTGTAGCCGTCTCAAGATTATATCTGTCTTGTTAACAGTACATAGAGCAATTATAGTTTTAGTTTATTTTGTTTTTAACTTTAGGATTTACAGACTTCCCAGGAATTTAGGAGAGAAAGGCCTGGGAGAGAGAACTGGTTTGGGGAGTAAAGATATGAGGAACTTTAGCATAGGTTCTTATATTGAAGTTATATTTTCTACCTATTTCTTTAATTTCTTCTATCTTACATCATGACTGCGTCTTGCAGTTCTGTGGTCCGCATTTAATGAGGATTCCATATCACCAGGGAAGAAGACCTAATAATGGGCACTGGGTTGAACTAACCTATTTCCCTCCCAGGGTGACAAAACCCTTCTCAATCCACAGAACTTGCTCCCACCCACTACTCTTGAGTTTCTATTTTGTACGTGTGATTTATAATATCTGGAATTTTTAAAACATAAAAATAGAGACTTCAAACACTCGTGTACCTGGTTGAAGAATCTCTTCCACAAAATTCCTGACAAACAAGGTAATGAATTATTACCTGAAGAAGTAAAGTTTCTATCATGGAAATGTTCATGTACCAAGAGATATCAATTGCCTTTTTAGTGAGCTAAAAGGGCTTACAAAGCCGAGCATGGTAGTGCATGCCTATAATCCCAGTACTTGGGAGGCTAAGATTAGGAGGATCACAGGTTCAAGGACAGCCTCAGCAAATAGGCAGACTCTCAACAACCTAGCAAGACCCTGTTTCAAAACAAAAAAATAAAAAAAGGGCGGGGGTGTAGTTCAGAGGTAGAATGCCTCTGGGTTCAATCCCTAGTACCACAAAAATAAATAAATAAATGGGCTCCAAAGATGACTAACAATAAAAATAATAATACTCACTGTTTCTTGAGCACTATT